>JAODAL010015513.1:0-72500 GCA_025379985.1 Phyllomedusa bahiana
CCCCCCAGTTAAAAAAAGAGGGAAGTTTTGAGATTGTGTATATCAGCTAATGCTTCATACGACTGCAATTATAACTTGTCACTTAGCAACCACCAATTAACCAATCATGTAGTGATAAAATAGTCAGGTGATTAAAAAGTTCTATTGGAATGTAATTTACTGTGATTAAACTTCAGATTCCATGTCCGAAACGGAAGGTGTCGGTCATGTTTCTCGAGCTCTGGCTGCCGGCAGCAATAATAATAATATAATTCGGTGGAGGCATTTAATTGGATAAGGAGTGGAACAAAGATAGATTCCACACCTGATTTAATCATCTTGACATAACTATGATGTCAATTACAATCCTCTCTCATCTTTTTAAGTGGGAGAACTTGCACAATTTGTGGCTGACTAAATACTTTTTTTCCCCACTGTATAAGTCATGGTCAGGCTATTCTTTTTGGCATTATATGTAATGTGTTTATATTTATTCATACATATATTCGGTAGCTATATGGTGGCATAAGACCATACAAGTAAATATGAATATGTTGCTTCGAGTGGATTGGGGTATGCAGTGGGGTCTACATTATGTATTCAGCATAGCTCATTGACAAGGGGTTTATATACACACAGTTGAAACCAGAAGTTTACATACACTATATAAAAGACACATATGCATGTTTTTTCTCACTATCTGACATAAAATCAGAATAAACCTTACCTGTTTTAGATCAATTAGTATTACCAACATTATTTATATTTGCCAAATGCCAGAATAGTGAGAGATATTTTTTTTAGGCATTTTTATTACTTTCTGCAAAGTCAAACATTTACATACATTTCATTATTATTTGTTAGCATTGCCCTTAAACTGTGTGACTTGGGTCAATTGTTTTGGATATCCTTCCGCAAGCTTCTCACATTAATTGGTAGGAATTTTTCCCATTACTCCTGACAGTGGTGTAACTGCGCCATGTTTGTAGGTCACCTTGATCGCACCTGCCTTTTTAGCTTTGCCCATAAATTTGCAATAGGATTGAGATAAGAGCTTTGTGATGGCCACTCCAAAACATTGACTTACTTTGAGATGGCCACTCCAAAACATTGACTTGGTTATCCCTAAGACCGAAGCAATATGCTTCAGTTATTGGCCATTTGGAAGACCCATTTCCGCCCAAGCTTTAACTTTCTGGGTAATGTTTTGAGATGTTGCTTCAGTATTGCCACATAATCTTCTTTCCTCATGATGTTATTTATTTTGTGAAGTTCACCAGTCCCTCCTGCAGCAAAACCACCCCACAACATGATGCTGCCATCCCTGTGTTTCATAGTTGGGATGGTGTTCTTTGGCTTCCAAGTTTCTCACTTTTTCCTCCAAATGTAATAATGGTCATTATGGCCAAATAGTTAGTTAGGACATGTCTCCAAAAATGTAGCTCTTTGTTCCTGTGTTCATTTTCAAACATTAATCTGACTTTTTTATGTTTCTTTTGGATTACTGGCTTCTTCCTGGCAGAGTGGCCTTTCAGCCCATGTTGATACAGTACTCGTTTCACTGTGGATAATGACAAAATCTTACCAGCTTTTGCCAGCATCTTCACTAGGTCTTTTGCTTTTGTTCTTGGGTTCATATGCACATCTCGGACCAAAGTACATTTATCTCTGAGACACAGAACCCGTCTCCTTCCTGAGTGGTATGATGACTTGACATTCCCATCTTCTTTGTACTTGTGTATAGTTGTTTCTACAGAAGAAAGATGAAGCTTCAGGTATCTGAAAATTTAAACAAAGTATGAACAAGTCTAGTGCAATTTCAAAATTCTCTTCATGATAACTTGGCTGATTCCTTTAGACTTTCCCGTGATGTTACACACATAAGCAGTGTGTTTCTGGTATGATTTAAAATACATTCACAGCTGTGTCTCTAATTAACTCAGATGTTGCTAATAAGCGTATCAGAAGCTTGACATGACATCATCATATGGGCTTTCCCAAATTGTTTAAAGGCATAGTAATCCTAGTGTATGTAAACTTTTGACTTTGCAGAAAGCAATAAAAATGACTTAAAAAATTATTTCTCTCATTAATCTGTCATTTGGCAAACATAAATAATTTTGGTAATCCTATTTGGGTAAGGTTTATTCTGATTTCATGTCAGATAGTGAGAAAAACCTGCATATGTGTCTTTTTATATAATGTATGTAAACTTCTGGTTTCAACTATATGTTTATTGTCCAAAGGAATTGTATAGTAGTATACCTGTTGCTCAGGGGAGAGAAGTAGTACTTGCCAAACTATGACCATTCTGTCCAAGGGAAATTATCTTCCAATGAGCCTTGTGCTGACATAGTAGAACCACCTGCACATGGCTCCCATGGGTCAGTATGGCAATATGACATCAGTAAGCCAACCTGCAAAGATGTACACTAGGAACATCTTATGCTGCAAAAACACAAGTTGTGCCCCCTCTACCTGAGGATGCAGGTGATCAAATATGATTATTTACTCCTCAGTCTGAGGAAAATTGAGAGAATGGACAGCTGACTTACTCTACAATGCAATTTAGGGTAAAGTTTTGCTGCTGTATTCACCTCCTCCACCCTAAACATTATTTACAATAGTGCCTAGACATCATTTATTTCCACAGGGATGTATTCTTGCTTGTCACCGTAACTAAGCATTCTGTGTCCTTAGAACACATTGCGGGACATGTATATAAACTGTCTAAGTCTAAGACTTTCTCAGATTGAAAAACGTATTGAAAAATGCTGTTTGAACGTCCCCTTAAAATCCTGATGAAGCTGTATAACAGCAATACTCGTGGAGTGTGCTGTCTTGATTGACCTGCTGTCTGTGCAACCTGTTTTCCTCTTTCTATTTAAATATATATAGGGTTCATTATTATGTATCTCACGCAAGTATAATAATATAACAAAACCTTTTCTTTTTTTTAAATGAATGATTATTACCCCTTTCTTTCAGCGATTAGTCCATTTATTACATGGTTTTAAGGGTTTTTAGGATTTGGGGTTTGTTATGTCTTAATTTATTGTGTTAATAAAGATTTGTTTTGTGGGTGCAGCTTTTTTTGTATGTCTCTTTGAACTTTTGGCTTCATATTGGTTAACATATAGCTTGCACCCATACTATACTATTTGGGGATGCCCACTTTTCTATTTACATGTTTTACTTCCTTAAGTCAGCTTCCAAACTCTCAAAACTTTTCTAAACTCTTCAATATCAGGTTACGTAGTGTTCCAATAAACATTGATTCTGACCAAGGGACACAGTTTATCTTCAAATTTTGGAGGGCATTCTGTGCTAAATTCAACATTGATTTTCCTTTTTGTTTAGAATACCACTCCAAAACCAATAGACAAACGGAAAGACTGAGCCAGACCCAAAAACTATTTCTGCTTTGTTACATTGCTGACTATTAGACTGTCTGGTTCAATTACCTTCTGCTTGCAGAATTTGCTTTAAACAACCATCACCAAGAATATATTGGAACCTCACATTTCTTCGTTTTTCCCTTTCACCCTATTTTAGCTAACCCCCGACCATGTTTGCACTGAGGAGTGAAGTTTATGTTTAGGTCATACGTGTGGTTCGGTTTTCAAAAAAACCTGAAGCAGTCCTCAGAGAAACAGAAGAAAGGTGCTGATAAAAGAATATCTTTAGGTCACTGTAGGAGACAAAGTTTGGTTATCTATAAAGTTATTAAGTAAGATGGGCAACGATTCAAAAAGTGGAATTTGTTTAGAATTTAGGAAAACTTGGTTCTGAACGAAGTCGAAGTTTGGGGTACTTCGGGAAAATGTGCTTTTGATTGATAAATGGCTGCGAGCACATGGCGCACAGGGGCAAAGCATTGGAGGAAAAGGGCTAG
Source organism: Phyllomedusa bahiana (assembly GCA_025379985.1). Taxonomy (NCBI): domain Eukaryota; kingdom Metazoa; phylum Chordata; class Amphibia; order Anura; family Hylidae; genus Phyllomedusa; species Phyllomedusa bahiana. The sequence goes on from JAODAL010015513.1 coordinate 3,875, forward strand.
CCTTTGACATTGAGGATGAACCCAATCAAGGCGGGGGGATTCTGTGACGTCACCGCACTATTTAAGTCGGGGGACCCGGGAGAAAATTTCCCTATACTGACAGGGAAGGTGCTCCCCGGGGTGATTGTATAGCTCTCATGAAAAAATGTTTTTTAAAAAAGCGTTTTTTTTGGGGGTGTCTCAGTTGTTAAGGGGGCTTTTCTTAAATTTTCTATTTCTGATTTTTTGGGGTTTTGGATCGAAACCCAGTGTGCGTCCCTGCGCTGCTTAATTAAATTTTAAAAAGGGGTTTTAAGCCAGTTCCTGTTGTATTCATTTAAAGAAACAGCGTTTTTTAAAAATACAAAATACCCCCTTTTTTGTGCTAAATTCTATTCGCAATTTACTTCCAGGGGTTAATTAAGCGTTTTTTTGGGGTGTGCGACCCCCAAAAAAACCTCATTTTCAAGAAAATTTTATACTTTTTTCCCTGTAGATAATTCACAAGGAAGGTTAATTACAATTTTACTCTTTTTTGTGTGGCGTAAAAAACACGCAATTGTAACCGTAAAAAAAGCTACTAGTTTGTGGTGGCCCCTTTTTTTGGCGCAAATTTAACATCCAGGGGTTTAATTAAGCGTTTGTTTTATTGCCTGGTGGTGGCTGACCCCAAGAAACCATTCATTTTCCCAACGCCAAAATATATAGACTTTTTTCCATTGTTAGCAAAAATTCCAGAAGCGAAGGGTTAATTACAATTTATCTCTTGTTTGTGTGGCTAGAAAACACGCAATTGTAACATCCCCCTACAAAAGCTACTAGTTTGTGGTTTGCTCAAATATCTTAAGTGCAATTTATACACCCAGGGGTTAATTAAGCGTGTTTGTTTCTGGCAGTGATGAACTCAGTAAAAGAAACTTTTGTTTTTCACCGCCACTAATAAGAAATTCTGGTAGGCAATAATTCGTATCCGAATGTTTTAATTAAGCCTGTTGAGCTTTTTATATTCAGTAAAAATACACAGAGTTTTTTTAAAACGGCAACATACAAGTCCAATTTTCCCTGCCCATTTGGTTTGTGAGCGCAATTTTTTTATAATCCAAGGGTTTACCGCAAAGCTCTTAGTGGGTTTTTCATTTTGGCGTTCGAAATACAGGGTGTGTATTTTCTATCATATACAGATATCTTCATCTAAACAGTGTCTGTACATTTTAGAAAACAAACCAGTATGTCAGACAGAGAGGTGGCAGGCTTCTTTCACCTGCGAGGTTGGCAGAGGCAAACAAACATCCAGGCCCAGGTTTGCAGCCACAGCAAGGGGGACCCGTCGCAGCAGGTTGTCACACGGTGAGGCCACAACTGCCGACTGTCATCTAAGCGGGCCGGTGTACTGACAAGCAAACCCAATGGTTTATTCTTGTATTTGGTTTTAGCTAGGTCCATCTACTTTCTCCCCAGAATGACAGTCTAACAACCCCAGCCCAAGGAGTCTGTGGGAAACGTTCAGACCCAACCCCTTAGATTTTGGCATGGCCCGGGAGCGGGTCAGCGACCCTCACCTGTCACCTCAACCCGCCTCTGTCCCATCCGGTTTCCCTCATCCAGAGATCTACTATGTGGTCTGGGCTCAGGCGCCACATATATAGCTAGGAAGGAACAATTGAGGAGGGCAGTTCAGCAGCTACTTGGCAGCGAAGAAATGGGGCCAATATCCCCTGCTTCCTGTGCAAGTAGGCGGCAAAGTATAAGATGTTGATAGTGGCATGGGAGATTCGATGTTGTGAGGGTTCACCTCTGCATACAAGGACCGGTGATTGAGGTAAGGCCAGTGACGATGAAACACACATAGATGATGATGTAAAATGCCACCGCACTTGGAAGCCGGGTGAGGCAAGGGCTTCATCCATCGTCAGGAAGAAGAGGGCGTTAGCTTGCGCGTCAGGCAGCCGGTGCAGCCAGCAAGTGGGGGTTCTTGAAAGCCATGAAAGTCCAGCAAGGAGTAGTAGCAGTGTGAGGATCGGGAGCCAAGGCGCCACGGGGTAAGGGGAGAAAAACGTAGAAATAGCGGCACAGGGGCTCAGCGAGGCAGTCGGTGGCAGGTAGTTCCCACTCAGTGCGGAGCCGATGGCGGTAAAATACCATCACGGCGGTGTGGGCAGTTTCTTTGCTAAGACACCGGAGGAGCCGAATATGGGTAATATGTAGGGTGATACCTGTAAGCAGAAAGTGAAGCTTGGCGACAGGGAACTAACGTTGGCACCACGGACCTGCGTCAACACATGCAGCGTCCAACCATCCGGTGGGCCTGGAGAAACTTGCCTTGCAGATGTGGTGGTCCATCCTGCCCGCCGCAGCAACAGCCACACACATCAAGTCGCCCATTGGCACACATGGCCATTGCAGCCAGTCAAGCTCCACCACCTCTGCAAAGGGAGCTGTTTTCTCTTTGACATCACTCCCATGTCCCAGATGCTCCGCCACCTCGCACCAGGCGCCAGCAGTCCGTTTTCATGCGATGCGATTGCAGAAGAGACAACAGTAATGCATCCAACCATTCCAAGGTGCAGACAGCTTACCTGAGCTCCTTCCCCCAAGTTGTTGGTACTGCAGTCCCCTCCCTTTCCAAAGGTGGACTCTGCACCATTCAGAGATACTCATGCTTTGTGCCGAGCCGAGATGAGAAGTTTCCAAGGCCGTAATTTCTTTTCCAAAAAGTCATACCACACTTCATTAAATATGTAAGATCAGAAGGTGGCCAGTCCTTAAGCTTATCGGCTTTGTTCCAAGGTGCAACGGCACGTGGACGTCTGGAGCAGTAACTACGGTCCAGGGCCAGTAACATGTCCTTTACGCCCACGTGGGGGTGAATGGTGGCTTCCTGCCCAGGAACACCAACACTATGGACAGGAGAAGACGCCCTTTCTCTCCCACGAGTCCAAAACTGACTTGGCTCCGCTGCGTCCCAAGTGTCCGCCTCCTACTCCTCCACACCCACCACCATCTCAAGCCTCCACAAGTTACTGTGCTCCATCAAACCACATTGGTAGGGAAAAGCTTGATCACGCAGTTCTACACCTGGCTTGCCGTCGGCGAACGAGTCCCCAACATCAGGTAGGAACTGCTCGCAAGTCAATGCCAGCAAGGAAATCGATTGTGTGGCTTTTCTCCCGCGCCAACTGCAAATCGTGAGCCATGTGACGAACAATGGGAGGAACATGGTGTCGCGCTTCAACCGAGGATGGATGGTCCCATGGCGCCCTGCATTTGCGCAAGTGGTATCAATCTGGTTGTGAAAAGGTTCCAGAAGTCCTTCCACCAGATCTTTCAGAAACATTCTGAAAATGTCCTGGAAACTGTTGCCATGCACTTTATCCATTCGTACAAAGCCAGGAACACCCCTCCTCGAGTTGCAGCGGCAAGAATGGGCCTCCCCCAAACACACTCTGATATGCGATGTTTTCCACCCTTTTGGAATTCCAGCCTGACATGTTAGGACCCGAACGGTATGAACAAAGAAAGGCCATTAACGATTCTTTGATTGATCCAGCCCAGACAGAAGTTACTCACCCCTGGGGTGGTAACCTTTTGATTCACCATTGGCAGCTTTCATTCATGACACCTGCCGTTTTTTGAGGCCATCTCGAGAAGGTGCCGTTATTTTTGTCAGTCCCCAGACTAACGGGATGAATAACGTCATTCCACATTCCACTGCTTCATGTCCTGGAATATCAGATGCTAAAATCTGTCCTGGGCCGAGGGGACCTTAAACGACGTGTTGACTAACACTCGTCGCGGCCTACATGAGTCCGGTGGGTAAACCTGAAATGGAGGAGGAGAAGGGACATTGGAGCAGAAGCATTGTCTGGTGAAATTTAGTGGATTTTCTACCAGAGGTGACAAGATAGGAGGAGCCAGCTGGATGAGGTTGGATGGAGATTAGGAAGACGAGTGCAGATTACCCCCCCAAGCATGTGTGCTGCATCGTCCTCCTCTGACAGGTATGACCGGGTGGGGTTCCTCAGCGCTCAATAAACTACTGCCGCGGCTTCTGGGGGAAGGTGGGGGTGGGGGAGGGTAGGAGCATAACAGCTCTGATCAGCAGTAACCTAAGTTCCTGGAGTCACTGATGGACAGGCTTCCTTTCACTCGCCTAGTGAGGAGGGTAGTCGTCCAGCAGGCAGCAGCAGCAAGGACCTGGAGCAGTCCCCGTGAACCAACAGGTTGGTGGCCTAACTTGGGACAGCACTCTGCCCACCCCAGTATATAAAGAAATCCGCTGGGAAACTAACGTGTCAGCCAAACTGGATTGTGGTGGGCTGCAAACCTTGCAGTGGAAGAAGCAGTCCCCCTGCCCAGCAGTAGTTGTGGCATCCAGAGCGGGTGTAATCCCATGGGCGGCGGGGGCCATCGTTACCGACCAAGTGAGAACCCTCTTGTCCACGGAAAAATGATGGAATGACTGACCTTTGTCAAGATGAATCAGGCGTGGCACATTCTGACGGCCAGGATTTTCCACACACCAATGCCCTTAGGCGATCAAACTCATCAGCCAGGAACGCCTCACCCAACTGCTGTGATGAAATGAGTCCTGGGTTCAAACTAACCTGCCATCAGCCCACTATTTCTTGAAGCCGCCACCCGCCTGATCCAACAAATCTTGCTTGAACCAGTTTCTCCCATCTAGCCAACCAAACCATACTTTACAGGACTGGGTAAGTGCCACCCACCTCCGCACTCTGTCATTGTGGCCACTGTCCCCTGACCTCATGCTTTGCAGCTGTATGCTGCTGCCGTGACCTCCACATTGTGTCCACTGTCCGACTTCTGTGGGCCTTACTCCTGTTTTTTGCCACCTTCCAGAAATTTCATTGTTGCCACTCGCCTGACCTCATGCTTACTGCTGTGGCTGCTTCCCGTGACCTCCCCACACTGTGTCATTGTCCCCCCCACTCTTGGCCTACTTCTGTTTTTGCCACCTCCATAATGACATTGTGCCACTGTCTGACCTCTTGCTGCTGCTGTGCTTGCTGCCACGGGTGACCTCCACACGTGTCCCATTGTGCCACGTCCTGACCTGATGCCTACTGCTGTGGCTGCTGCCCTGAGAACCCTACATACTGTGTCATTGTCCCACTCTGTGGCCTACTCCTGGTATTTTGCCCACCTCCAGAAGGTTCATTGTTGGCCCACTGTCCCCTGACCTCATGCTGCCTGATGTGGTGCCTTCTGCCGGTGAACCTCCACACTGTGTCCATTGTGCCAGCTGTCCCTGGAACCTCATGCCTACTGCTGTGGCTGCTGCCGTGACCTTCCCACACTGTGTCCCAATTGTCCCACTCTGTGCCTACTCCTGTTTTTGCCACCGCCGGATAAATGTCATTGTGCCACTGTCTGACCTTATTGCTTGCTGCTGTGGCCTGCTGCCGTTGACCTCCACACTGGGTGTCATTGTGCACTGTCTGACCTCATGCTACTGCTGTGGCTGCAGCCGTGACCTACACACTTTGTCATTGTCCCACTCCTGTGAGCCTACTCCCTTTTTTTTTTTTTTTGCCACCTCCAAAATGTCCCCATTGTGCCACCTGTCAGTACCTCATGCTGCTGCCTGTGGCTGCTGCCTAGTGGACCAACACCAACTGTGTCATTGTGCCACTGTCTGACCTCATGCCTGCTGCTGTGGCTGCTGCTTGTGACTGCACACTGTGTCTTTGTCCCACCTCTGTGGCTACTCCTGTTTTTGCCACCTCCAGAATGTGATTGGTGCCACTGTCCCTGACCTCTTGCTGCTGCTGTGCCCTGCTGCCGTGACCACACACTGTGTCAATGTCCCAACTCTGTGGCCTACTCCTTTTTTTTTGGCATCTCCCAGAATGTCCATTGTGCCACTGCCTGACCTCCATGCTGCTGCTGTGCTGCTGTGTGACCTAACACACTGTGTCATTTGTCCCGCTGTCTGACCTCCCAAGCTGCTTGCTGTGGCTGATGCCGGTTACCTACACACTCTTTCCCATGGTGTGCCACTGTCTGACCTCATGGCTTCTGCCTTCGCCCTTTTACCTACACACTGTGCCTGTTGTGCCACTCTGTGACCTACTTTTCCTGTTTTTTGCCTCCTCCAGAAAGTCATTTTGTGCCACTGTCCTGGACCTCCATGCTGCGTGGCTAGCCCGTCACCTCCGACACCTGTCAACCTAATGTTTTCCACCTGAGCTCTTCGCTTGTTTTTTCCAGCTTCACGGCATGAACTTTTATCAGGCAACATTCCCGGCTTCATTTTTTTGGTCAGTTTTGCCCTCTTAAGTGCCCAGGGAAATTTTTTTAGTGAAGCGATTCTCAAGAGCAGCGGCAGTCATGTGCGTGTCATACTAAAACACAACATTTGTACGAGACCAAACCAAGCTCCCTCTGCATATTTAAGCATGGCACAACGGGTTCTTACAGCACCCGCAGGGTCCTGTGTAGCCTGAGAAATAGCTTGTTTTTTTTTTAACGTTGAAACATGCCGAAGTAATTCGTAACGAAGTTATTTATTTGACTGAGAAAAATTCGGCGACGCGTGAACGAAAACCTAATTTTCGGGAAATTCGCCCATCTCTATATATAAGGTTACAGATGCCTTACCTGAAATTTTGCCCCAGATTCATTAGTCCTTTTGAGGTTATTGAAATTCTTCTGCCATCCATTTATAACTCCCCACATTGTTTAGGATTCCCAATATCTTCCATAAATCCCTTCTTAAACAGTATCAGTCACCTGTTTGCCAAGGATGTAAGCCTCCCCCCCTTCCCTTGTTAACGAGACAATTTAAATTTGGAGGTCCAGAAGATCCTTGACTCTCACTATGTCAGGAATTCTGACCCTCACTATATCAGGTGACATTATGGGCGAGAGGAGAGGTCTTATGTGCCAGCTAGCTCAGTTAAAGCTAATTGCCTTATTTCTAAGCTTTATTCTGAAAATCTCTTTAACCCGTTCTTGAGGGTCCAGTTGTCCCTTCATAATAGGGGGCATACTGTAATAAACTTATCTGCCTATCTTCCTGCTAGCCATAACAGGAGGGTGCTTAGCAGGCAGTTTGCAAGGCTGGCTAGACAACAATGAGCAGACTTAGACCAAGAACCAATAAGTGAGCAGGACTCATTATTTAAACCTGGCTGATCCACCTGCTCACTGCTAGTTATTGAGCCTTGTGCTATCTGGTGAGTTTTTTTGTGCTATATTGTTTTTAAGTTTCTGACTAGCCTTGCTGTTGACTACTTTCATCTTTTCACTCTTGGCCTGATTTATCACTTTTGGTAATGACCAACTTTACCTGAGATGGTGGAGTTTTTAGAAACTGACTAAAACAGATAATAAATGTGTTATAAAGCATGTACTCCAGTATTCTGCTGCAAATTGCACTAGAATTATGGTAAATTATCATAATAAATGTGCCCCAATGTGTACCTTACCTGTTACTAAGGATCCATATCCACTTTCCATACAAAGACATAGCATGATAAAAAGTGTAAAATACTCTTCCACCTGCCCACATCCAAATAGACAAACTCCCACAAAAATACTGTTACAATGTATTTACAGATAATCCCATTTTAAGTGATACTGTTAGGCTATGGTCACATGGCAGTAATTGCAGGATGTATTTCGCCCCGCAATACGCCGTAAGCCTCGGAGCGGTGACGGGGCAGGGGGGCCGGCAGCCCTGCCTTGCCCCATAGACAATTCATCATTCTCCCGTGTATACCGTGAATAATTGACATGTTCACTTCTCTCCCGCTCCCACTCGGCGTTTTTGTGCGGGCAGGGATAGGAGACGTAATCCAAAGTTCTCTTTGAGAACTGTGGATTACTGTCAATGTCCCTGGGACTTATCTCGCCCCGCATTCTAGCGCAGTAATGCGTGAAAAACGGCGAGAATATACCCCACTTTTAAGCCGTGTTGAACATAGCCTTAGATCTACATATGCAGAGTCTTTCCTTGCAATTACGTACTGCATATTAAAGAAATTCTAGATAAGTTTACTATAGTGTAATTATGATTTTAACCATATACTGTAGTAAAAAAGGGGTTTAGTCTTTAGACTTTGAGATATTAAAAAACTACATACAATCTGTAGAAAAGTCAGTAAATTAACTAAAATTCAAAGTGAAAGGCAATTGATAAAGGAAGCAAAACAAATGACCTAAAAATGTGACAAATGCAAAATAAAAACAAGGTCAGAGCATATAAAACCCCCTAAAAACAGCAATTATAATCATGGGGATATGGTTACTTAGGGTCAAGAGAAGGTGGTGCTATTAAATGGGTTCCTTAGCACTGTATATTCAAAAGATGAAAAAGTAGCTGATGCAGGTGGTACTGCGTCTGTTAGAATATCAAGTAATATGCTTAATTGTGTTTGATTTTGTATAATAAAGAAACATTTTATCATTTGTGCCTTTGTAAAATGTTTCCCTCTTCCCTTTCATTTGTATATGTTTGTTCCAGTGTTGCAAGTTTTTGAGTGTTTATTGGTGCTTGTCCTGTACTGTATTCTTAGGCCGTGTTCACACGGCTTATTCCCGATGGAATTTTGAGTCCGTATTTATCTCACAAAATCCGCTGTATGAATAAGGGGCGGGATGGGGGCGGGGGGCCAGAGCGTGGCGGGGACGCCGTTCCCGGCCCCATAGACAATGCATTGTTTTTACGGCCGCTGTACGCGCCGTAAATAATGTGGCCCAATGTCACTTCTCTCCCCCGCCGGATTCCCTCCGAGCGGGGAGGAGCGACGGAAAATCCACTTTTTTCTATGAGAGCATGGATTAACCCGTAATGACGTCCGACGGATGGCGCCTACTCAGCGCAATGCCGGAGCAGCAGTACGGTGCCAATCCGCGGTAAAATAAGCCGTGTGAACAAGGCCTTACACGTGTTAAATATTTTTGATCTGCCTTTAACCTACCATGCCTTCCCCTTCATGTAACTATGTAACGATATTTGTTTTGACATTATTCATTTGGTTATTCTCAGTGGCCTTAGCCTGGTCTGTGTAGTTCCCAAAAAAGTCTACAGTATGTAACCTTTATTAGATGTCACCTGCCTTTGTTCTTTTAACATGGTTCCCCCATTACCTCCAGGATCTGGTAGCGTTTTCCTTAAGGCCCAAGGCCCTGCAGAAACACTTCACCCCAGGGCCGGCCATCAGAAAATTTTAGGGCCCCAAACAGCTGAGCGTCTGGGTCCCCCAGGGCCCGAAACACAACCCCCTGCTTCCTCCCCCCTCCCAGGCCCGTCCCGACCAGCCCCACCCATTCCCTCCCACAACCATCGCCACCCGAAAAAATATAAAAATTATTTTTTGGGGTCACAATAAAAAAAAAAAAAATGCAATAGTGCTCATTGTATTTTGGATTTAGTTTCCTTGCGGGTTAAGACAAGACAGCAAATACCACCACATGTCACCATTATAATGGTTACTGGCAAAGCAGAATACCCAGACCAATATTGCCAGAGCAATATACAAATTCCTAAAATAATTACCCTGCCACCTATCACTACCAATATACTGACTAGCGACCACCATAATGTTATTGACTAAACCAGTATAACCAAGTACCAATATCACAAACAACATACAATATACATAGCACCTAATAAATACCGCCGCCACATCATCACCACATATCTCCCCAACATAACCAATACTGAAGACTACCACCATTTTTCTGTTTAGTGATTTATATAACCACACACCAAAAACGCAATATTTCCTCCATACAGTGACCCCTATAGTTGGTATAGTACTCAGTGTAGGCGCAGGGCTTCTTGCAGACTTGTATATAACTACCATTAGCAGTGACCCATATAAGGGAGAATACCAGCTACCCTGGTGCTTTTGCCAAACCGTTTTACTTACATTTAGAGCCTCACAGTGGCGTCTTGTTGAGGGAATTCGTATCACTTTTCCCTATTTCCGGAACGCTATTCTGTCCACAGAGCTCCATGAATTACTTGCTCCTTCCACCACTCGTCCCTGTAGGAAATTTACAACACAAATAAGCCTGAACACCACACCCTTTTTTTTAATCAATTTCCCAAGTGAGTGACCCCCTCCCCTCATATACAAAACTCCCCATTTTAGATGGCCCAAATGGGTTGGCGAAGTGAATTACCCCCTGGTAATTAAATGGGGTGCTCCACAGGTCGGTATACATGTACAACGGGTCCCCCCGGGCGTATCTAGGTACTTGGGGAGATGGTAGGCAGCTTCAAGCCCCCGGGCGGTGAGCTTAGGGGTTTTCCCCATTGTAGTACCATTGGGCCCCAAGTAGCTTAGACCACCCCTGTAGGTAGAATACGGGCCCTCTGTAATTAGGGCCGCCCTTGTAGGCCAGCAGATAGTCCCCCCACCCGGAGATTATGTTGCCCCCAGTAGGCAGAATAGTCCTCCCCCCCCCCTGTAGGTTTTAGGAACTCCCCTGTACGGTGGCGAATTTGTTCCCCCCTGTAAGATTATGGCCCCCCCTGTAGGCAGAAAAGTTCCGCCCGTATATTAAGACCCCCCAGTAAGGCAGAATAGTCCCCTCCTGTAGATTATGGCCCCCCCCCGCCCCTTAGGGCCCCCCTGTAGGCAGAATAGTCGCCCCTCCCGGGAGATTAGGGCCCCCCCCTGTTAGGCAGATATCCCCCCCATAATTAAGGGCCCCCCTAGTAGGCAGAATAGTCCCCCCCCCCTGTAGATTAGGGCCCCCTTGTAGGCAGAATAGTTCCCACCCCCCTGTAGATTTAAGACCCCCCAGTAGGCAGTATATTCCCCCCCCCCTGTAGATTAGGGCCCCCTGTAGGACGGAATTTGTCCCCCCCTGTAGATTAAGGCCCCCTGTAGCGCATTAATAGTCCCCCCCCGTCCTGTAGATTAGGGCCCCCCTAAAGGGCAGAATAGTCCCCCCACTATAGATTATGTTGCCCCCCCAGTAGGCAGAAGAGTCCCCCCTGTAAGATTAGGGCCCCCTTAAGGAAGAATAGTCCCCCCCTGTAGATTAGGGGGCCCCCCTAGGCCATAAAATAGTCCTCACTGTAGACTTAGGGCCGCCCCTGTAAGAGCATAGTCCCCACTGTAGATTTTAGGGCCCCCCCTTTAGGAATAATAGTTCCCACCTGTAGATAAGGGGCCCCCTTGTTAGGGCAGAATAAGCCCTCCCTATAGATTAGTCGCCCCTAGTAGGCAGAATATCCCCCCCTGGTATATTAAGGCCCCCCTGTAGGCAGAAAAAGTCCCCCCCCCTGTAGGCATAAATAGTCCCCCCACTGTAGCAAATAGTTTCCCCCTAGTGCACTGGTGGCCCCCCTGTAGACAAATAGTCCCCCCCCCCCCCAGTATCAGGGCCCTCCTGTAGTTTGTAGTCCGCCCCCCCCCCCAGTATCAAGCCCCCCCTTAGGTGTAGATTTCCCCGACCCCCCAACCCAGGCCCCCTGTAGTGTAGTTCCCCTCTCCCCCAGTATCAGGGCCCCCAGTAATGTATAGTTCCCCCACTCCCCCCCCGTATCAGGGCCCCCAGTATGTATAATTTCCCCCCTCCCTTCCCCCCCAGTATCTAGGCCCCCAGTATGTAAACGTTTTCCCCCTCCCCTCCCCCCCGTAATCAGGCACCCGTAATGTATAGTTCCCCCCCCAGTATTCATGTCCCGCCCCAGTGATGTACTAGATTTTCCCCCCCCCCCAGTATCAGGGCCCCCAGTAATGTATAGTTTTCCCCCCCTCCCTCCCCAGGAATTCAGGGCCCCCAGGTATGTAAAGTTTCCCCCCTCCCTCCCCCAGTATTCAGGGCCCCCCAGTATGTTTATAAAGTTTTCCTCCCTCTCCCCCCCATTAAATCAGGGCCCCCAGTAATTATAGTTTCCCCCCTCCTCCCCCCAGTAACAGGGCCCCCCAGTATGTAAAGTTTCCCCCCTCCCCCACCCGTATCAGGGCCCCAAGTATGTATAGTATTCCCACCCTCCCCACCCCAGTAAATCAGGGCCCCCAAGTTTGTTAATATTTCCCCCCCCCCAGTATTCATGGCCCCCCAGAATAGAGTTTTTCCCCCCTCACCCCACGCACCAGTAAATCAGGGCCCCCAGTAATGTGATAGTTATGTTCCCCCCCCTCCCTCCGTATCAGGGCCCCCAGTAAAAAATGTAATATTTCCACCCCTCCCCCCATATCCAGAGCCCCCCCAGTATCAGGGCCCCCAGTAATATAGTTTCCTTCCTCCCCCCCCAGTATCATGCCCCCCAGTAATCGTATAGTTTGCCCCCTCCCCCCAGTATCAGGGCCCCCAGTATGTATAGTTTCCCCCCTCTCCCCCCCCATTATCAGGGCCCCCAGTATGTATAGTTTCCCCCTCCCCCCCAGTATCAGGGCCCCCCAAGGTAATCAGGGCCCCCCAGTATGTATAGTTTTTTTCCCCCCCACCCCCCCCCAGTATCAGGGCCCCCAGTTTCCATGGCACCCCAGTATCAGGGCCCCAGATATGGTATAGTTTCCCCCCCTCCCCCCCCCCCAGTATCAGTGCCCCCAGTATGTATTGGTCCCCCCCCCCCAGTATCAGGGCCCCCCAGTATTATATTTGCCTCACTACCCCCCAGTAAAATCGGGGCACCCATTATGTTTATTAGTTTTCCCCCCCACCCCCATCCAGGGCCCCCCAGTATGTATAGTTACCCCCCACCCCCATCCAGGGCCCACAGTATGTATAGTTTCCCCCTCCCACCCCCATCCAGGGCCCGCCTGTGGATTTACTTACTTACTGGCCGCGCTTCCCCGGCGTCCTCCCTTAACCCTCTCTCCAGCCCCAAGCCTGCTGCTTTAGGCTTGGGGCCTGAGAACAGGGAAGCTCGGCAGCCGTGCGATGACGTCACTTCCCTAGTCCGCCGCGCCGCCTGCCGACTAATCGGTACGGCAAGGGGCAGGGAGCACACAGCTCCATCCCCGCCCTGCTTGTTTCATCTTAATTTGATGTTGCGACGCACGGACGCGCATACAAATTAAGAGAATCGCTCCCTGTTGAAGCCATGTATGGGGGCGATTCCCCCCTGCTGGCCGGCCGGTTGGCCCCCCTGGCTTCTCAGACCGCCCAGGGCCCTGTACATGCAGTACCTGGTTTGTACGCCACAAATCGGCGCCCCGTTCTTCACCACTGCCATTTCTTTTACACAGGTCATAGTTTTCCCCTGTATACTAGGTGCAGTCTGTGCATCTGTCTTTCTGCATGCAGCAGAAATTTCTTTAAAGGGGTTGTCTCGCTACAAACAATAGACTTTACCAAAATTGTAAGGGAACAACTAAATTAAGACATGTTTTCCAAATATATTTGCTTTGTTTTACCTCTGTTATACCTATGGAATACTAGTGTAATTTTATGACCTCCCTGGCTATTTCAGTTCCCTAAGTAACAAACCTGGTAAAACAATTCTTCTCCCTGTGTTATGTTCTAAGAGATAACATGGAATGAGGGTCCCATCACACATGTCTCAAGCAAGTAGTCGTGCTGGCTGAGCAGTGAAAAGAGCTTGATTTATGTAAAAATAAACAGCACTGTAATTATGGGCTTTTGTTTTTGGAATCAGATAAAGCCCCTCTTGATAGCAGTTTTGAAAAGCCTTCTCCAGCTAATCCTGAATCTAATAGCAACTGAAAGCACGGGCACAGAACTGTAGCAAATTAGTCCCAGTCTTAACCAGGAAGTGACAGAGAATTTCATTGCATGCCATTCTGTTTTTTTTATTTGAAACTCCTGTAGGAACAACTGCCCTTAAGTTCTTTTCGAACCATATGTATAACGGAGGTTTGGCAATACTATCTGTCCTTGAGAAAAAAAAAAAAAATCTTGTACTAGGGTCCCCATCCTTTATCAGTTTTAAATTCTACATAGTTCTTTAACTTGATAATACTGTTGTTTTAAAAATATAGAAAAAGCTGCAGGTCAACAGCAAGTAGCAATTCAAGTCCAAAACAGCACTTTGCAGTAAAATCCAATAGCTTTATTTAGAATTAATTAAAAATATAGAAATGTCGGTCCATACAAAAACTTTATTTTGTTACTTATAATTTCAATAATTTCATTAATTGTAATACATAATATACAGTTTATGTGATTGCAACCTAATGTATGTGGGTTGTACTACAAGAAAGCTTCAAATCAGAATTGCTGAGCATATTGCAAGCATTAAAAAAATAAAAATGGTTATAGAAGCAGCTAAACATTTTGTTGATAGCCAAAATGTCAGATTATGTACCTTGTTTTTTGGTGTAGAAAAGGTCTCATGATCATTGCGAGGGGGTGATTGGAAATTTTGGCTGTTTCATAGCGAGGCACATTGAATTCTATGCCTTGATACAAGGTTTCTTCAGGGTATGAATTATAAGTAAGACCTTTGTTTTATATACTGGGGGGGGGGGGGTATATTAAGGGTAAACATGTATGATCTAGGTGCATAATAAGCCAGTTTACTAATAGTCTTTAAAGCAGCCGTAGATGCGGCACAAATATATTAACCTGTCTACCTGCAGGTCCATAGATTTTTGAAGCATTCTAGGTTCCACGACGACACTCAGGCTCAGAACACCAACTTTTAACTTGGTCTAGCTGTTTGTCAGCCAAGTAAAGTAACCCAGTTTTTGCCGTCCTCCAATCACAAATTTGTAGAATCACATGGTTATTGTGCGACACGCCTTGAGAACGCCCCCACATATTAGGCGCATTACAAAGTGCTGTGAATGCTGCAAAAAGCACCTACTTTTGAGGTGTGCCTGCTCATACATCTAGAGAACAGTTTTTGTGCTGTATGGACACCAAAATACTGGTGCAGCCCCTTATATACATGTTGCCCTAAGTGTATGCTCTTGTGAGTTTTATACCTTTTGAGGTTTGATGTTTTTTTCCTACCTCCCCTTCACTCTAATATTGAACTACATTCCTGATTTTCTCAATCCCTCTTATTGAACATTATATAACAAGTTTACATTTAACTTCAGTCCATGTTTTCTCAATCCCTCTTTTTGAACATTTGACAGATTAAATAGGCCATTTATGGGACTAATAAAAGGTCCCTAAAAGGGTTTTTTTATCAGGTTTTCTAAAAGACATATACACTCGACATGTTGTGGAACAAGTGAAACATTTTGTCTGAAAAAAAGCATATCATGTTTTTACTGTACCATGTTTCTGTATGGAACAACTTTTCTATATTTTTAATGCATTTTAAATACAGCTATTTATAAAGCTTTAGAAATCATATTCTTGCCTTTAGATTTCTAGTTTAAATCAAATTTTTAGACATTCAATACTCTGCTCTCTACAGGGTAGAAGCGGGTAGTAACGTTCCAATGAGATCCGTCCCTAATAACAATTTTGGAAAAAAATCATTGATGCTTTGTAGTGATGAGCGATTGTGTCAACAATCGTTATCGAGTCAATATGTATCGATATCGGCCAATTATCATGTCCATTGAGCCGATAGTCGTATCGCCCGATGACCATTTAAAGTCTAGGGTGAGAAACAACACTTCATTCCTTTACACTCAACCCAAACAGGTGAGGAGAAGCTGGAAATTAATATCCACAACAGTAAACTGTGATATTGCTACATCTTAAGCAGACAATTAGGCAACAAGTAGTAACAGAAACAAATTTCACAGACTATTCACTATCCCTTCCCCGTACCACACATGCCCCTTAAACCCTGCATGACCCAAAATTTTAAAAAGTCCCAGAAGGTAGTTTTATTTGAACCACCATTTTAGTTGAACTGGACATTGACTTTTCCCTTTCCCTGGCCGCGCATGCCCTTTTAAATCTACTACCCAAGATTAAAAAGTGCCGAAAAGGAGTCTTTGAACCACCTTTTTGGGTTTGAACTGGCATTGACTACCCCTGTCACGGACCGCAGCATGCCCCTAAATCTGCATGCCCCAAAGATTACAAATGTCAAAAAGGAGTCTTTGAACCACCATTTTAGCTGAATGGACATGACAAACCTGCCCTGGCCTGCAGGGCCCTTAAATCTGATGCCCCACAGATTCCCAAGTGCTAGGAAGCATTTTATTTAAACCCATTTTGTTGAACGGGAATTGTATCCCTGTCCTGGACGCAGCATGCCCTTTTTTAAATCTGCATGACCCAAAATTTAAAAAAATGCCGAAAAAGGGTCTTTGAACCACCATTTTAGTTAAACGGACTTTATATCCCTGCCCTGGATTCAGCAGACCTTAAATCTGCATGCCCACAGATTAAAAATTTTAAAAAGAACCCCATGACCCCATGCCACCTCGCTGAAAGGAGTTTATTTTTTTTGCTTATGGCGGCCCGGGCCTGATTCCCCGCCTCTGGAGCCCGGTCACACCCCCCTTCTCTCTCGATTGGTTTCGAGAGATCTTCCTCCTCCAAAAATATGGGAAAAACTGAGATCGATAACAGTATATGAGGGAGAGATGGGGCTGCCAAAGAGACTGGGGGAAACTTTACTAACTCCTTGATTTTGCCCATTACCTGATTATTTTGTATTGTTTTAAACCACCCTGATGCTTTGGGTTGGGCTTTCTTCTCTGAACATTGGTCCTTATCTGATTTGGGGGGACTTATCCTCTATACTTTCCATGATTTATATTTGGGGGGACCTTTGGGGGTTTTTTTTTGGACTCACTGACGGATTGTTTAAAATTTTTTGTGTTGAGGGAAATTTTTATTTTGGGTTTGTAAGGAAAAACGTTATTTTTTTTCTTATTTTTTTCTTTTCCCGCTTTTTTTCTTTTTAAAACATGTCCGGGGGCTAACCCTATGTTCATTACTAATTAAATTTTTTTATGTGTGGGAAAAGTTTATTTTCCCATATTGTGTTTAATTGTTAAATTTTAAAGGGTTTCATGACAGATGCCCTATTTTTTTCTGTTGTTCCCCTTTTTTATTTTTTTCAATAAAACCCTTTTTTTAAAAAGAAAAATAAAAGTGCCAGAAAAAAGGGGTTCTTTGAACCACCTTTTTTGTTGAACTTGCATTGGGCTCTCCCTATCATGGCCACCCGCATGACCCTTAAAATGTCTGACCCCAAAGAAATTAAAAAATGCCGAAAAAAAGGGGTCTTTGAAACCCCCAAATTTTTGTTGAACTGGGCATTGACTCCCTTTTTCCTGTAACACAGCATAACCCAAAAACCCCCACAGGGGCCTTTATGGACATTTAGCAGAAAAAATTTTCAAAAAGAAAAAAACCTTTTAAATTTTAAAAAAAAACTAAATTTTTCCAAAAATGCTGCTGAAAAAGGGTTCCTTGCAAATTTACTGGTGACTTTTTTCCCAATTTTAAAATTTGAAAGTGAAACAAAAAAAACAGATTTCCCCCGTAGGTCAACGAGGCTTTTCTGAAAAACCTTGGATTCTTCTGTCAAGTGGGGTTTAAGGAAAAATTAAAGATCAAGGGGGGTTTAGGCTGGTTAAAAGTTGGTTTACGGAGGTACAAACTGGCAGGGCCCCGGGCTTCCCCTGGGAGCGGGTGAGAGCCCAGGCTGGCGTCCATCATCTATTTAACCCTGGGAAAAAATGCCCCTTTTGAGCAAGGGAACGAAAAAAGTCATGCTGAAACAGAGTGCAGAAGGGGAAGTGTGAGCTAAGAAACCCCGCCCCCCTCAGTACACATTCAAAACTGGGGGAACGCTTTGGGGGAAATTTCAAACCTCTACGGGGAAACCGGGGGCCCGGGGCCCCCCCTCATCTTTAACACAATTGGGCAGGTTGGGAGGGACGGAATTACAGTGGGGTGCGGTGAGAGCCCGGGGATGACCCCAAACCTGCATGACCCCCAAAAATTAAAAAAAAGCCCGAAGAAAGTTGTCTTTTTAACCACCCCTTTTAGTTGAATGGACAATGATATCCTGCCCGTACCCGAATGACCCCCCAGCCTGTTTGACCCCACCCGATTTCAAAGTGGCACTATGTTATTTTGTACAGTGACTGTCAAATTTTGGAAAATTTTTTGGGGAAAAAGAATTACATTACTTTTGTTTACGGAATGTATTTAGGGAAGTTTTAATTTTTAGTTTTACATTTTTATCTTTTGCTTTTTTTTAAGTGTGATAAAAATTTCAACATAAAACCCCCCCCCTTAGGTTTTAAAAGGTTTTTTTTTTTACAAGTGTAGATGTATTTTTTCATTTGCAACCCCATAAATTATAAAATTTTTCCTTTTCATCCCAAAAAAAACTTCTTATTTGGGAGAAGAATTTGGTTCCTCCTGGCTTTTTGAAAAAGAGATTCACCCAAATTTAAATTTCCCTTTGGGTTTTTCATTTTTCCTCCAAATCCTTCTTCATTTGACTAGGGACAGACCCCCCTTGGGAAAAGACCCCCCCGGTGATTTTGCCCCCATGGGGACCCCACCCCAAAAAAATTGTAATCCTAAAATTGTCCCAAATTTTTTCCCAACCCCTTTGGAGCCCTTTTTGACACTATTAAACCCTCACGAAATCCCCTTTTTAAAAATTTATTTTTTTAGAGAAATTTAAAGGTCTCCTGTTTTGCCCCTAACGTTGAGGCCAGTGTTTCATAAGTATTTTAAACGGAGGTTCATTTTTGCCGGGCCAGATTACGTGGGGGGGGGGGTGAGAGCCCAGGCTAGAACCCGTCATCTTTTAACATTAAGGTTAAGCTAGCAGGGGGGGAATTAAAAGGGGGTTGGGGGTGAGGGGGTTTTAGGGCTGGCTTCAGTAAATTTTTATTAAAAAGGCAAAAATGCCCTTACGACGCAGAAAAAAAAAAACCCAGTCATGTTTGAAACAGAGTCCCGGGAAGCAAAAGGGTTTTGAGCTATGACCTCCGCCTTCCCCCGGGGGGACGGGTCAAAAACCTGGGTAGTGCCTTAAGAAAGGGAAATCCCTCTACGAGAGAAATTGCCCCTCCGTATGAGTGCAAAACCCAAATTGAGCTTCATTTGGGAAACGCTGGTGTTTGACTCTCCTGTTCCCCCCAGGCGCCCTTTTTTTTGGCTTTCTTTTTTCTTTTATCAACGTGTGGGGGGGAAATTGTCTCTGTTTTAGGGGTGACGAATGTCCCTCCATATTTCCTTGTCCCCCTGAAAAACCTACTTGTTCAAGTTTTTTTATCATTTGGGTTACTGAAACCTCCCTTGTACAACAGGGGGAATATTTTTTATCAGTATTTTTTACATGCAATTTTTTTTTAGTTTTTTTTAATTTTGGGAAAACAAATTTTTTTTAAAAAAGGATGGAACCCCAAAAATTTTTGTTTTTTTTTTTATTTTTTTTAAAGGGGTTTTGTCTCACTTCGGGTGGCTAACAAATTTTAAAGATCTTGCAAAAACAAGTCTTTTTGAAATTTATGTGTCCATTAACAGGGGTCCAAAACCTATTCTGTTTTTGTGCCCCAGGCCCATAAAATTAAAAAAAGGGACCCTTCGCCCCATTTATTAAACAATTGTAAAAAGAAAAAATGTTGTTAAATTGAAAACCACTTTTTAAACAATAGGACCCCTTTTAAATTAGGGGAAATTTCAAGAAACATGCACCAAAAATTTCCCCAAAAATGCCCCTTGGGGGGCCCCCTTTTTGAATTGTGAAGAAACAAAGTCTGTTATAAACCAAATTTTTTTTTTAATTGGCACCGGGTAGAAAAAGTTTTTTCATAGAAAGGGACCCAAAAAAAATTTTTAAAAATGATTTTCCCTTAGCCCTTTAAAAAATTGTGAGGGAAAAATTTTTGCCCCAATTTGGGAAAAACCCACATTTCGTTCCCAAAATTTTTGATTTTTAAATTTTTTTTGTATTTAACGGGCATCTTTGACCAAAAAATTTTTGAAAAGTGCTTAAAAAATTTTCAATGAAAAATTTGGGGTTTAAATGGAATTTTAATTTTTTTTTTTTCTTTTAAAAACCGTTTTTTTTCCCAATTTTGGGGGTTCCTTTTTAAAAGTCCCCTAACTGAAAAACCCAGAAAAATTTGCCCTTTTTGGGGGCATTTCAGAAAAAAAAATTTGGGAAAAGGGAAATGATCATTTAAAAAAAAAAAATTTAAAGGGAGGACCATTTCGGTTTGGGAAAGGGGGAATGTGAAGTAAAAGGGGGAAAATAATCTTTTTACCCTGGGAAAAAATTTTGGAGCGACAAAAAAAACATATAAAAAGACCAAATGCCCTTGATTTCTTCTGATGAAAAGTAAAATGATCCAAATTTTCATTTTTGGCAAGCCGGATGGTTTGTCTTTTTAATGGTTTCCCTCCAGCTGGGGGCTGAAGGGTCCGCTCAGATATGACCGGGGGTTTTGCTGGGGCAAGACAACACTCTATGGCTTGGGGGAGCAAGTTGGGCCATTCATCCTTTTTGGTACCCAAAAGGGTTGTTTGGGGGTTTCCGGAAACATTTTTCCCAAAAAACATGGTGTTGGTTGAGACGAAAAGAAAGCCAAGGTTGCCCATGATTTAACCCCTTTCTCTGGGGTGTGGGGTTTGGGGTGGCCCGTTCTGGTTTGGGGGGGAAAATTAAGGTTTTGCCAGAGGGTCCCCATTAGGCTTCTGCCACAATGTTGCGTGCTTTCCCCGCTACAGTATTTGGGCCCTTTACACTCTTTGCTGTATTGAATGCCGTTTTTCCCAACTTGACTTTTGGGGGGAAGGAAATGAAGAAACGCAACAGATGTCTAAAATTTGAAAATTAAAAAACAAGTCCCCAAATTTCCTGCATTTTATCTAAATTTTTGGGTGGGGGGAAGGGGAAAGTGTGAGTTTGGTTTTTAAAATGGGATGGGGAGGGGGGCCCTTTGAAAATGTTGTTCTTTTTTGGGGGGGTTTTAAAATCCCGAGGATATGTTGCAGGAAATGGAGCTTTCCAAGAAACCTTGTGAGGGATATACCCTTGTTTTCCCAAGCCTTTGGGGTAAAGGGCATAGTAAATGATCTTTCCTGTCTTCTTCCTCCCCCTTTCAAATCGTCCCAAACCCTTTCTTTCCAAGGCAGGGACATGGAAAACATGGGTGTCCAGCCATCCCTACCTTGCTTTTCCCCCTCAGTTAAAAACCCAGCTTTGATTTGGGCCTCAGATGAGGGTACCCTGAGAGCTGAGGCGCCGCCTTTTGCACTGCCCGGCCCCCAAACCCAAAAACCTTAAGGGAAGGGCCCCGCAAAAGTTGTAAAAAACTGTGGGGCCCTTTTCTTTTTTTCGAGGGAGGATAAGGCCCCCTGTGACCGCATCTGTGCCGTCTCCCCCTTTCGGTTCTTGGTGGGACTGCTGTATCGGGAGTGCCCCAACACTTTTTCCCAAAAACTAAGATCACCACAAATCCCTCATGTGAAAAGGGAAATTTGTCCGCACGGGCCCCTTTTGGGGGGTTTCCCAAAGCGGGAAAAAGGAAAGGGTTTTGCAGACCCTCTTTTCCACCTGCCTACAGGGCCGGGGGGCTCAACCCCCGGGGGGCCGCCCCGCTGCTTTTTCAGGCATGTGTCACTTTCGTATTTTTTGGGGGAAAAAGGCCCTTTGTGCTGCGGGCCCAAAAACCCCGGGGGAGCATGTGAAGGTGGAATTCCAGGGGGGTGTTCCCAAATGTAAAAAATGAGATGGTTGACGGGGGACCCCCAAGTTGCCCGCTTTTAAACGCAGCCCCCGGGTTTTAAAAAGAAAGGGGGTTTTCGAAAAAACGGGCGGAAGTGTGAGTTTCAGAAACCGAGCCTTCCTCGCAAGCAGTCCAGACCTGGGTGCGCTTTAGAAATTTTGGAGCCCGAGGTTTAATGACTTTTGGGGGGAAGGCAAGGGATGTGCCCCCAGCTACCGTCTTAAGGGCGGCAGGAGATTTTAAACCCGTTATTGCACACCCCCTTGCCGGGGCCAAGCTTTTGTAACCCACCCCAAACCGCTCGTTTTTGCAGAGCCGCCCACAAGCTCTTGACCGGTTGTTGACAGTCCCCAAGATATATCAATTTAAAACACGGCCTGGTTTCTCTGGGCACGTGTTGCTCCCCAGGGATTGGGGGAAAGAACCCCTGCCCCTTTCCCGGCGGTTTTCAAGAGCGTGGCGGAGCTTGAGGGCCCATCGTCCCCAACCAGAGCCACCCAAAAACCCAGCTAAACCAGTGAGCTTTCACAGGAGTATAGGGGGCCTTGACCATGAAATCGGTCAAAAAGAGGGGAATTTTGCGGAAAAACGATCAGCAAAAACCGCTGGAAAAATTTTAAAAAGAAAACCTTTGGGGGGCCCCAGGGGCAGGGACGGTTTTTTGGAAAAAAAAATTTTGCCTGCTAAAAGCATTGGAAATTTGGGGCAGGAAAGGGCCATGATTGTGGGGGAAACCCCAAATTTTGTGTCAACCAGACGAAAAGGCAGAAATTTCCCCAAGGGCCCAAAAGCCTGGAAATCCCGCCCATTCAGGCTTTTGGTTTTTGGGGAGGGTTTGGGTTAAATTTGTTTTTTGCTCCCAACCGGGGCAAAGGGAAGGCTGGTGCTGGGAAGGCCCGCTGTTTTGGTTTTGCAGGTGAAACTTGTGGAAGGGGGAAGGGTTAGGCGGGTGTTTCGGGGTTTTGGCTGGTGGAACTCGGGAAATGGGGGGAGGTTTGGAAGGGGAACTTGATCCTTGCTCAGGGCTGCTGGGGGACATCGGCAGAAAAAGAACGCTTGTTCTTAAAAAAGGCGAAGGGGGGGGGGGTGGCGGGGGACGAGGGTGGGGAACAGTGGTTGAAAAGCCAGGCCCGGTTTTGGGGCCCTTTTTTCCCCCCAATTTTGTTCCCTCCATTTAAACCCTAAAGCATTCGCTACATGATTTTGACATTTTTGGTGGTGGTTAAAAATTAAGATTTTTCCCCCTCAAATAAATGCTTTTATAAAAAATTTTCGGATTATGCATCGCTGGGAAAAAATTGTGGCTTCAGGGGGTCCGGGACCTTTTCGACTGCGATTAAGGGGAAGGAGCGGTTTTTTCCCGCTGATCAGGGGTTGGCCCATTTAGTTCGGGTGGCCCTTGTGTGCACCCCCTTTTCCCTTTTTTGAGGGGGGGGAAATCGTTACTTACCTCCCTTTTCCTCCATCGTTTTCCCTTTCCTCTTTCCTTTTATGAAGTGCTCGAAAGGGCAAATTCTGTTTGAAAAGACCACGTTGGGTCCGCAATGTAAATCTTTCATCATCGCAGCCACGGTTTAAATTTCCCTTTTTCTAGACAATTTTTATATTTGGAAAGCTGTGGGCTAAAAGAACAGGCACTGAAAAGGCTTAAGCAAATTCGCCCTGGGGTTTTTGTGAGGGCCCTAAACCGGTTTTCCTTTCCTCCTCTGATGGCATCAGCGAAAGGGTGCCCAAGCAAAACAAAATCACCCTTTTTGGCCTCTTGATCTTTTGAAATGCCTTTGCCCCCAACCACATTGTGTCATCAAAGGGTCTTCGGGGAAAATGGATTATCCAAAAGGGTGGTGGGGACACAAGTTACTTTTGGGGTTTGCCTTAAACTTCTTTTTGGGGGCGGATGCTGAGGGTTTGATGTTTGACAACATTCATTGTGGATTTTGGAGGATGGGGAAAGGGGGGTAAAATAATTAAGTTTTCATCAAACTATCTTTTAAAATTGCACAAATTAGCCCCGAAAATGAGACGCATGAGTAAAAGGGAAGTTTTTTAAAAGTATATGGATTATTTTAGGGCCCGGGTTTTGGCCCCAAACTGAAAAAACCAGGCGGCGGGTTACTATGAAATATCTTAACCCAATTTGGTACAAGTCCCAAGATTGCCCCAAAACTGAGACGCCACTGAGTGAAATAAAAAATTTTTAAAAAAGTTTTATGGATTAATTTTGGCGGTTTTGGAAACCCACTTTCAACGGGATTCATTTTACAAAGAAAATTTTAAAACCCCAATTTTTGCTTTAACAAGCACCGATTAGCGCCCAAACTGAGACGAATTAAAATTGAAATAGAATTATTTTAAAGTTATATGGATTAGATATGGAGGTTTTGGCACCAGTGAACAGGCGGCATTTAAATTTTAAAATTTTTCTATAACCCAATTTGCGTACAAGCGGGGAAGTTTTAAAGCCCCCAAACTGGGAAGCAAAAATTTAAAATGGGTATTTACCAGTTATATGGATTGATATGGCAGTTTTGGCACCACTGACAACAGGGGCAGTCACTATGAAAATTTTATAACGCACTTTGGGGTAAAAGCGCAACGTTTAGCGCCAAACTGGGGGACACACTGGGGTAAAATAGAAGTTTTTTAATAGTTATATGGATTACAAAATGGGGGGTTTTTTGGCCCCAACGACAACAGGCGTCATTTTACTATAAAATTTTCTATAACGCAATTTGCATACAGCGCACGATTAGTCCCAAAAACTGAGATGCATTGAGTGAAATAAAAAGTTTTTAAAAAAAGTTATATGGATTACATAGGGGGGGTTTTGGGCCCCCAGGAAAACCCAGGGGGAACAGTTACTATTAAATTTTTTTAAACCCCCAATTTGATACAAGGCGCATGATTTAGCGCCAAAGGGAGCCCTACTGAGTTAAAAAAAGAAGTTTTTAAAAGTTTTTTGGATTACATATGGCGGTTTTTTGCACCTGACAACGGGCCCGGGCCAGTTACAAATTAAATATTTTAAAACCTTTTTGGGCTTTTACAAATGCATGGTTGTCGCCAAATTGAGCTGGAAAAACTGAGGGGAAATGGGAAAGAAATTTAAAAGTTATATGGATTACACAGGGCCCGGGTTTTGGCCCCCACGACAACGGGGCGGGGCCCATTTACCATGAAAATTCTGAAACCTAATTTGCAAACAAGGGGGTTTTGGGCCCAAAAAATTTGGGAGGACCTTTTAGATCCCAAATAAAAAATTGCAAAAAACAAAAGGGAAAATTTAAATTTCAATTGGGAAAGGTCTGCGGGCCACAAAAGTTTTTAAAAAAAAATTTTGTTTATTTCCATGTGAGTTCAGGAAAAGGGTATCCCCAAAATTAATACACCCCCCTTTTCCCGCTCCCCTACCCCCCACCCCCCAACCACCCCCCGGCGGGCACACAGCACTAGTTTTCTTTAAAAGTCTTATCAAAACAAAAACGAATTTAAAATTCTCAATTTTAAAAAACCTTTTACCCCAAAGTTTCAAAACCCTAAAAAAGGATTTTTTTCCCCTGTATAAAAAAAGGAACGGGCCTCTCCTTGGGGGGGGCCTTTGAACAAAAAAAGCCTTTTTGGGAAATGGGTTTTTCAAGACCGGGGGGGTTTGCTCTTTAGTAAGATCGGTGGGGAAAATTACGCTGAACAAAAAAATGGGTCACATACTAAAACGGGGTTTTCATGTGTTTTTTTGGCACCCTTTTTGAGACCCTTTTACCCCGGCCCAACCCTTGACGTTTTAAACCCGCTCCCCCTGCCTTATGCTCTTCTCTGATTGGATGGCCGGCAAAAAAAAACAGCAAGCGCTGAAAATGGGCGATTGAAAACGTTTTCAATTTTTTAACGTTTTTCTTTTAAAGAAATTTGGGGAAAAAACAAATGATAATCGGGAAACCTTGATAAACTTTAAAAACCGTGAAAAGATTTCCCCCTTTTGTTGTCATCCCTAATGCTTTTATATCATTTTAAAACCCAAAATTACTCATTTAATTTGGGTTTAATTAGGGAATCAATTTTTTATTGCCTTTTTTTAAATACACTTGTAAACAGCTTGGCCCCGGTGCCCGGGGGCTGTGGTTTCCCCTTTTGTTTCTCCCCGGGCCTTTCTCCCCATTGGGGCAGCGGGTCACTCGTCCCCGTGAGTACAAATTTCCCCCGGGCCCAAACGCCCCAAGCTCCTCTCCCCCCTTTGGCGGGGCTGCTGGGGGCGGGGTACTCCCCCTTCTAGGGGGGGCCCCGCGCGGCATTGTCAGAAAATTTAAAAAAAAAAAAGGCCCCGGGTTTAATTGGCAAATTTTGGCCGAAGGGAATGACCCTATAAAAAGGGTTTTACCGCCCCGGAAAATTTCCCTTGGGCGGGAAATCTATGTTTGGGCCCAAAGGTTGTAGAAAAAGCTTTCCCCAAAGTGTTTTAAAATTAAACTTTTCCGGGGGTTTCCAAACCTCCTGGCCTGCGCCCTTTCTGACCACAAACCCCTTCTGCCCCGGGGGGGGTAACCGGGCCCCCCCTTATTCCCGGGCCCCAGGGAATTTTTGCCCCTTACATCCCCCAAATTCCCAAGGTTTACCCTCCCTTGCCTTGGCTCCCCAAGAAAGCAAGTCACCCCAGTGGAAGTGCCTGGTAGTTTTCCGCCGAAACCCAAGTAAAATCCCGCTTTGCGGCGGGCTTGGTAAAAAGGGGGGGGGCTATTTTAGATTTCCGCCCCCTGGTGCGGCTTAAAACCACGTTTGTGTTGATCCAGGGGACCAAATTTTACCACCTGTTGTAACCGGAAATGACCTGTGCAAAAGCTTTGAGACAGCCAGGCTTCAATTTCTTTAAAGGGTTTTGTTTTTCCTTTGAGATTCTAGAAATTCGGGGAACTCGTATTTCAATCTTTCTTCCCAATGTGGTCTTTAAATAAAAATGCAAAAAAAAATAATTTGGCTTCATGTCCAGGATTACACAAAAAAGATTTTGATCTAATCTGTGGTATTTCAGCAAAAGCTACCCCCACTTTTCGCTTATTTCGTTTATTAAAAAACCCCGCCAGGGTTCTGCCCAAATTTAAATAAAATTTTCCCAGGGTGGTCTTTGTAATTAGTAAAAATTACAAAAAAAATGTGTTTTCCTTTCGGCATTTGGTTGGATGATAATTTTTCGGGGGAAATTTTAAAATCCTTTTTTAATTTTTTTGGGGGCCAAATTTTAAAATTTTTTTTCCCTTTTCATTTTTTTGGGAAAACCAAAAAATTTTTCTGATGGCCATTTGAGACAGAAATTTAAAAGGGGCCCAAATTTTTTTCTTTTCCCTTTTTTTTAACCATTGATTTTTTTATGCAAGTTGGGTCTTAAAACCCAAAAGCCTATTCGTTTATTGCTACAGCACTGGAAAAAAAAATTTGGGGAACATTATCTTTTTGGCCGGGAATTTTCACCCGGCAATGACTAAAAGCCTAGCCCGTGGTTTTTTTTATACGGTGTTGAAAGTTCTTTTATTGGATCCCAATTTCCCAGCCCAAAGGCAAATTATGAAAGGGGGCCCTCTTTTGGCTGGTATAAAATTGGGTTTATTTTTTTTTACTGATGGGGATTTTTGTATCTAGTAAAAAAAAAAAACTGCATAATATTTTTCTATGGAACCCAATTTGCATGATAAAGTTACCATGCTCAGTGACATTGTTTTAAGTATTGGAAGCTGCCGTTTTACCTCGGGGGTTTGCCTTTTGGGCCCCTTTTGGGGTTTTTACATTTGGGTTTTTTGGATCGCCTTCCTTGTTTAGAAAAAATTTTGGGCACGGAATTTTCCCAAACACCGGAAAGGAATTTTTTCAAACTTGCCTAGCCAGCTGTATTGAGGAACACAGTTTACTTAAAAAACAAAACTCTTTAAAATAAACCCTCGGCCGTCTGGCCACTAGCTAAACAAAAGGGGGCCCCTTCTCTGCTAGGGGGCCCTGACCTATCCCCAGCCCTAAAAATTACAGTGCTTATGTTTTCCCAGGTTTCCTGTACCCCTTGAAGGGCAAAAAAAGGCTCCCCTTCCCCCAGCTTTTGGCTGCCCCAAAATGTCCGGGGTAGAACCACGCCCCCTGCCCCTGGAGTACACCCTTTTTAAATGGGCCCTTTATTAAAAACTGGCATGGAACGTGGGGACGGCCTCCCACCCAAAGCTATGACCATCCCGGGGAAAAGGAAACCCATCCCTGGCTGCAAGGCAGCCGAAACTAGTTTTCCCTATTGGTTACTGACACCAAAAATTTCCCCTTTTTCCCCTTTAAAAACCCGGGTTTTTCCCGGTGGCCTTTTTGGGGGCAAGAATCCTGACGAAATTCACCAAAAGGGGCAAAAACCCCTCTCCCCACCAGTATTCTAGGAGGCTGTGATGATATGGATGCAAAAATTTGAAATTTTTTGGGTTGTCTGACAGGTTTTCTTTTAGCTTTTAAAAATTATCCTGCAGCATAAAGGTGGAGTAGCCTCCCCCCCTCCCCATGCAACCTCCCCCCTTGTTACAAAACAACTTTTAATTTTTTGGTTTTATGCTTTTTTTTGGCAACCAAAGCCCCAAACTATTTTTAAATTAAAAGCTACATTTTTCTCCCGGCTGCTAAAGGGGCTAAAAAGTGGCACTAAGGAGTATTTCATTGATTTTTTTTTTAAAACTTTGGGGCAAAAGGAAAATTGCATCACCAAAATTACTTTTGCTTTTCCGATTTTGCTTTTCTTAAGCTAGGAGCAGATCTTATCTAAGATGTTTATCTTCACTTCTGCACACAAGCTTTTCTAATTCCCAATACACCCTCTCTGTTTTCTTTCTCTATCGGGCTGCACAGGGGTTTGGGGACGGGTTTGGATGTCACCCCCTGCTCTTTTCCCTGCTTGTTCCTTGTTTCCCCCTTCCCGTGCGAAATTTTTGGGCCCCCTCGGGGACTGAGCCAAATTTTTTAAAATCTAAAAATCGGTCACTATATGTAAATTTTTAACTTTTTAAACACTTTTACCATCCCCCCGTGATTCGGGAAAAATGTTTTCTTTTTAAAAACTTTGTTTTTTTTAAGAAAGTAAAAAAATTTTGGTCCGTACAATCCGGGTTTATTTGTAAAAAAATAAGTATTGTGAAAGATTTAAAAAATTTTGGGCCTTTTTTCAAACTTAAAAACATTTCTGCTTTGTCAGACAGATAGTTATTCCACTGAAAAAAAGTTTATAGTAGCATTACCATATGTTATTGTTGGTTGGCATCATTTTTTAAAAAATAGGTAGTTTCCCAAAAAAAGAACTTCTCCCCCACTCGTCTTTTATGTTAAAAAGTCTTCTTTATTTAAACATAAAAAAAATTAAAATCCTTTTTAGCAAAAAGGGCAAACGCTTCGCGTTTTCGGGTTTAAATTTAAACCCCTTTTTTTATTTGCATAGAAAAATTGTGCAAAAAAAACAAGGGTATATACCCCCTTATCCCGGAAAAAGACGGATACTCCCTACAACATAGTCACATTGGGAACAAAAAAAAGATTGGAAAAAAAATAAGAACACATTAAAAAATTTTGCAAATTTTGGGAAACCCCCAATAATAATACAACAAATATTTCGTAATTTAAAACCCTTGGCCACCCCGGTATTTTGTTTAAAAAATCCCCAAAAAACTTTCCTTTTAGAAGTAATTTTTTCAAAAAATTTCCCCCCCCGGGGGAAACCCCCCTTTACTTTTTTCCTCTATGCCAAAGAATTTAAAAAGAGATAAATACCCTTTCCCTGTGTAGTTGAAAAATGGCCCTTTGATGCTTCCCCAAAACGCTTACAAAGAAAGTATGTAAGGGTAAAGAGGATAAAGGGTTTATAGATTTCCTACGTTTTTTAAATTTTCTAATGTTTGGGCCCACTTTCATTTGTTTTCAAATTTCCCCGGGATCTAATTACATAAATTTACTGCTTTTGAGTTTCAATTAATAAAACCATCTATTTTTTAAAAATTTTGCCCATTTCCCTACGAGCCGGGGAAAAAAAAAATGTTTTAAAAATGTTCTGTATATTTGCAATGTTCACCGCAGTCCCCTACCCCTGAAAATTGCCCTTAACTGATAAAACCCTGGGAAATATTTTTAAAAATCATTGGGAAAAAACTAGGTGACAAATTGTTCCAAGGATTTACCGTCTGGGTAAAATTTCCCCCCCTTTCCCCCTAGAAATTTTGCGTTTATTTTCTTGACATTTAAAAAAGGTAAATTTTTAGGGATTAATTTTACAATTGGGTTTTAATGATTTCTGTAAGTTGTAGCCAAAAGGGCAGAGGGGGGGCGACATTTTATTTTTTTCCTTTTTTGTGTTGATGATAGTAGGGCCTTTATTTCTCTTTGCCACCCGGTACTGAGCCCTTTTTAATACTCCATTTGGGATAGCCTCTTTTGTTTAAACGAAATTTTTTTAAAATATTGTTTTGTTGTATTTAGTTCCCATTGTCCCCGGACAACCTTTAGCTTGACAAAATCTCCAACAGGTAATGCTTTCAGGTTGGGAAAGGTCTGGGTTTAATTTTCTTCTGGAAAGCAAAAACTTTTTTATTGCCGCAAAACTTTTTTATGCAAAAAAGTACATACCCAAAGTTGTTTCCTTAAAAAATATAAAATGGATGTCCCAAAAAAAAGAATACTTTTATTTGTTTAGGCTAGAAGTAAATTTTTAAAATTTTAAATCATTGATGTTCAAATCCCTGACAAACTTTTTCAGCCCAATCAATACCCCCCCAAAACCACCAAAAAGTTTATGATAAATCTACCAAAATATTTAATATTGCCAAAATAAGGGTTACAGTTGAAAAAAAAAACATTTTTTCCCCTCCCACCAGGCCTTTTACAAATTGGCCCGAGAGGGGGAGGGAAATTGGCTCCCCTCGGGCCCCTGTACCCGTTAAAAAAAAAAAACCTATTAAAAATTTAAAAAAAATTATGTTTGAGTAAATAATCGACAATTGGGAAAACAAATTCAAAAAAATTCTTCTGAATACGAATCATCCCCCGTATATAGGTGGTGTGCAAGGGCAAGGGCAACGCCGATCATGCCCCGGGAAAGGGAAAAAATAAAAGAGAGACATCACATTTTTCATCCATAAGAAAAAATTTTCCCCCCCTTTCCCAATTTAAAAAATTTCCCCAAAATGTCCTCCCAAAACCCGCGTTTCCCATCCTTTTATAACTTGGGGTGAACCCCAAAATTTTAAAAGGGTTGCAATATACTGTCTATCCAAGCGCAAACTCTCTCATTCAAAGATCCAATACCCGCTATGATAGGTCTCAAGGGGGGCAAGGTGGTAGACTTATGGACTTTCGGAAGACCATGAAAGATAGGTGTTATCGGATCTTCCACCATCAAGTATTTAAATTGTTTGTCATTGATGATTCCTTGATACAATCCTTCTTTAAGTATGTCCGACAAAACATTACTATACTCTTTTGTAGGATCATTTTTAAGCCTCATGTATGTGGATTTGTCCTCTAAGATTTTCAAAGCAGCCTGTTTGTATGTCTCACTGTCCATAACCACCACCTTGCCCCCCTTGTCTGCCATCTTAATTACGATATTCTTTTCCTTCATTAATTTTTTCAAAGCGATTCCCTGTTTTCTGGATAAGTTTGACATAAACCCATCGTCCTGACACCCAGTATATAGGTCCCTTAATTCTCTTTCCATTAGGTACTGGAAGCTATCAAAGCACCGACGGCCCTAAGGGTTTAAATGAAGGGATTGGAATGGGAAAAGATTTTCCCCCCAATTGTGCACTGCCTAGTAGATCTATTGTGGACCTCCAAAGATCTTAAATCTAATAGAGTACTTTGTTCCTCAAATGTTAATCCAATGTATTCATTTTCCCTTATACTATCAATTTTCTTATCAAAGACATTGCTTTCCACATTTTGACAGTAAAAATGTTTTCGCACAGTTAGTGCACGTATAAATTTATTAATGTCCACAATAGTGTTAAACAAATTAAAATTACTAGAAGGAACAAAGCTTAAACCTAAACTAAGTACAGAAAGCTGATCACGGGTTAAATCAATGGATGAAAGGTTCAATACGTTATCTGGGCACTGTTCATGCTCCAATTCAGATTCAGATTCGACTAACGCGCCCGTCTCTTCTGGGCCGCACCTCTTCCTCCACTTCTTGTGTTTTTTCCCGCTTCCTTGTTCCCCGGGGCCCCTTTTTGGAAATTTTTTTAAAAGTGTTTGCTACCCCCGCGGTTCCAAAACACTCTTCATTGGAATTTCAAAATGGTCAGTGTTGTAGTCCCATCGAAAACCCCATGTTTTTTTCTATAAAGGGGAGTAAAAAACAAAATTTGTCGCTTCAGATTTCTGTTTTTTTTTTTTTTGCTTTTTTTTTTTGGGAATTTCTCGTGGTTTTGTTGTTTAGTATAATCTTGTTCTCTTCTTACATAAACCCTATCCGCTTGATAATCCATCAAATCTCGCTGAAACTTAGACTGTTTTATTGTGGTTAGGTTTTCCTCCAACTTTTTTAGATTATTCTGCAGTCTGATCATACCTTCTTTGTAGGCATTGGTGGTTTCATATTTCAAAAGTTCACGCTCAATTTGTTTTATTTCTTCCTTGATCTTGATTAATTTTTCATCCTCAAATTGTACAATTAGCTTGATCAATTCTAGGGAGCAATTGGAAAGTACATTATTCCACTTCTGTTGGAACTCATCAGGGTACGAGAAAGTTGGTCTTTTATTTAGTCGCAAACCCCTGGGTATCATTTTTTTATCTAGATATGTGCTTAATGTTTCCGAATCCCACCAAATCTTCACCCTTTTGGGGTGGCAAATTTTTCCAAATGTTTCAATGCGGACCGCAATGAAATCTTCAGGGTTTTCGGCACTGTTTACTCAATACGTCCCAGAAAGCGTTTATTTCGATGTTGAGCCCATTTAACATTTGGGGGTGCATGTTTCGTGCCTTTATCACTATTACTCCTAATCACAGGGATTATATTCGTACTTAAGCTATTCATATCATCAAGAGGTATATGATGTGCTCCCTCTTTGCTCCTAACCACCTTGCAAAAATCAGGGGTTAAATTTTTAAAACAAAAATTTTAACATTCCCCGGCAGGAAATAAACGTCGATCCATGACAACTAAATTCTTTTTTGTAAGGCTTGTAATTTTTTTCATTCAAAACAAAATTTTTTTCATGCCCCCCGGGTATAATAAAATTATATCACAGTATAAATACCTCAGGGGGGGCGCTGGGAAACCACTACAAAGTGCAAGAGGGGAAAGACAAACCGCTTCACCCTTTTCCAAACAGAGGTCTGCAGACTGTGATCAATCAAAACCTGGGTAATATTCAAAGCGTGGGGGAATCGAGGAGCCCCAGAAAGTGTGGAACCTAAGGCAATCAATTGAGATGCAAAAGAGAAAAATTTTCCCCCCTCCCCTGCTTCATGTTAAACAAGTCTTTTTTTTTAAGAAAACGATTAAAAACCATAATAGCACAAAACAAAACGCTTTACGCGTTTCGGGTAATTAAAAACCCTTAAAATTGCATAAAAAAATTTTGAAAAAAAACAAGATATACCCCCTTATCCGGAAAAAACGGTCCCCCTACAAAATAGTCACTGGGAACAAAACACAGATTGGGGAAAAAAAAAACACATTAAAAAATCTGCAATTATGGATACCCAAAAATAATAAAAACAAAACATTTCTGTAATTTACACCTATGGACCCGGTATTTATTTTTAAAAAACCAAAATGCTTCTCGATTGAGAAGGAGTTGTTTTCAAATTCCCCCCCCCGGGGACCAAACTTTACTTCTCTATGCCAAAAAAATTTAAAATGGTTTAAACACCTCCCTGTGTGTTGAAAAAGCTTTGATCTCCGATACGCTTTCTGACCCGTATGTAATTATGAGAGATATGTTCAAGATCCTCTTTCAATTTTCTAATA
Organism: Phyllomedusa bahiana; assembly: GCA_025379985.1. Classification (NCBI taxonomy): domain Eukaryota; kingdom Metazoa; phylum Chordata; class Amphibia; order Anura; family Hylidae; genus Phyllomedusa; species Phyllomedusa bahiana. Next base: position 37,403 of record JAODAL010015513.1, read on the forward strand.
GTATGACCCAAATAATTTTACACATTTTCCCGCATCAAAATTTCATAAATCACTGCTTTTGAGTTTCAATTAATAAAACCCTCTATTTGGGATATACATCTCCCTGACACCGAAAAATTGTAACTGTTCTGTGTATTTGCACTGTTTTTACCGCAGCCCCTTAAAAAAGAAACTTTTTTTAACATTAAAACGGGGTGAGCGGGGGAATTTTCTCTTTTGCATCTACTAATAATATATGATTTCTGGTGTTTAAAGGCTAAACTTTTGAGTGAAACATGATGTCATGACGCTTATTCAGTCCTAATGGAATGGGTGTATGGGTGAGACGAAGGGTAAGAAGTGCTAGATTTACAATGGTCCAGACATGTGACATAAATATGGGGTTGTTTTATGTAGAATTTGGATGAACCTGCCACCCAGACAGTACATCTATATACAGTTAAGTGCCAAAAATGAGATGAGTGCTCTAGGCAATGAGAGGAGGGGGGGAGGGGGGTAGGCATTAGGGAATCTTGTAGGCCAGAGTGAGAAGATGTATTCTCAGGGCCCTCTTAAATCTATGAGAGTTCTGAGTGTGCCTGATCGCCCGCGGTAGCACATTCCAGAGAACTGGTGCTGCACGTGTGAAGTCTCGGAGACAGGCATTGGGAGGTTCGGATGATTGAGGAATGTACTTGATATCATCAGCAGAGCGGAGAGAGCGGGTATGGTGGTAGACAGAGATGAGGGAGGAGATGTAGGGAGGAGTAGCGCTGTGGAGAGCTTTATGGATGAGAGTGATGAGTTTATGCTGTATTCTATACTAAATGGGCAACCAGTGCAGTGACTGACACAGGGTAGAGGCATCAGTATAGCGAGCATCAGGAGCACCAGGAACGGGCAAGGGACTGGATATAGGGGTGAAAGACAGATCAGAATCTAGTATAACCCCAAGACAGCGGGCTTGCTGCCTAGGAGTTATGGTGGTGCCACACACTGAGACAGAAATGGCAGGGTAAGGTCTGTTTGTAGATTGTGGGATGACTAGAAGTTCAGTTTTAGTAAGGTTTATATTAAGATACATGGAGGACATAATGTCAGAGAGAGCGGACAGACAGTCACTGGTGTTTTGTAGCAGAGCGGGAGTGATGTCCCGGGAGGAGGTGTATAGCTGAGTGTCATCCGCGTAGAGATGGTACTGGAAGCCAAATCTGCTGATGGTTTGTCCAATAGGGGCTGTGTAGATTGAGAAGAGGAGAGGACCAAGAACGGATCCCTGCAGAACACCGACAGCAAGAGAAAGAGGAGAGGAGGTAGAACCTGCAAATGAGACACTGAAAGGGCGGTTAGAAAGGTAAGATGAGAACCAAGCGAGAGCAGTGTCCTGGAGACCAATGGTGCTGAGTATGCTGAGGAGAAGTTAGTGATCAACAGTGTCAAAAGCTGCAGAGAGATCCAGAAGAAGCAACAATGAGTAGTTGCCCTGAGATTAAGCAGTGAGGAGATCATTGGAGACTTTAGTTGGAGCAGTTTCTGTGGAGTGTAGGCTGCGGAAACCTGATTGTAGTGGATCGAGAAGAGAGTTAGCAGAGAGATAGCCCACTTCCGGTCTAATTTCGGTCTTATTTCAGATAAATCACTTTCATATCTGGTTCACTTACAGATATGGTTCACTACTCTACTGACCCCATGTCAATACTGACCCAAGCTAACTAATTTATACCATGCTATGTGCAGCACATTGATATAAATCAGTGGGCCCAGCTGCCAGCAATGGGTGGAGTTACAAATAAGCCAGCAAAGAAGATACAAGGGCAGTATGTGGGGTCACTAGCAACACAAATAAACATAAGGGGCGACATGTATGATCGGGATTTGCGCCTGTTTTCTGATGAAAAACGCACCTCACCAATCTGAATCCCCTGTCGGACGCAGGGATGCGATGTTAGGCGCAAACTTCGCTACTTTCGACTGCGCCTAACATGAAGGGGCGTGCAATGGGCGCGTTGTGGGCGTTCTGGGGCGGGACGCGGGTCATTCGAAAACTCTGAGGCATGTATGATCGGGCTCGGCAAAGTGCGGCGCATTGCAGCGCTCGCCAGCTCCGACAGGCAGACCTAGTTGAAGTTGGTCTAAATGAGCCGGAGGAGGTGAAGTGAAGAGAGAACGTAACATGAGAGGAAACATATAGAAGATCGCAAAAGAAATACATCTCGGCTCTCAGCTCCATGCGGCATGGAGTATGATTCTAAAAAAAACGTTTTTATTAGGTGTAAATCATTTTCAGAAAAAGAGCTCAAACCTTCTAAAAAAAAAACATTAAAAAAATCACTTTCCAAAAATCTAGAACGGCGCTACATCAGGAATTAGGATCTTGGAAATTGCCGGGAAATACAGTAATAAAGGTAGCTCACCCGCTGATTGGCTAAGCTGGATGAGCCCCTTTTCCCCTCAACCAATCACAGTACTAGAATTTCCCATAGACAGTAATAACTTTTAGGGCGCCCTTCTTGCTCCACTCAAAATAGACGCAGTACATATGATTGGTGGATTCATATCTGCCGCTTGGACTCAATCAGCTCTTTTCTGCCTTTTTACTGTATTTTGAACTGTCCCGCCTTTGAATTTTATTGGTCCATACTTCTCCATAGCTTATAATGGTTCACTGTCGCTCCTATTCTGATCGGTTGGTTTATGCCAACCAAAGAGAAGAGCTTACAGATTTTGAATTACTGTATTTCCCGGCAATTTTCTATATCGCAATTCCTGATGTAGCACCGATCTCGGCGACAAACGCGTTGTTAGGTATTTGATTGATTTATGTTTATAGAAGGTTTAAAGGGGTTTTATCGTTACAAAGATCATGTCTCAGATTATGGGGACAGTAAAAATAAGCACTTTTGTAATTGGGTTGCATTACCTCTGTCACTTGGTTTAGCAGATATGAGCTTCTCTGTAAATCTGCATTCTGTTTCTGCTGTTGCTCTGATGCTGGTCAAAATGCCCCCTGGTCGATTTTCTAGACACATCCCCTGCACTGTGATTGGCTGGCTGACATTTCATTCAGCCTGTTGGGATACGCCCCTAGACAGGAAACGCCCCGGCCACGCCCCCTGTGCTGTGATTGGCTGCCTGCACACTCTGTGTTTACTCCCCTCTGAGCTGTTAAAATTGATAGTGAAACCAAGGTCTGCTGTCTCTATATATATCTCCCAGCTCTATGGTGATGATCTGGGCAATGTCTGCCTGTTAAAGGGTTTTTGCCAAGAGGTTGTTTCACCTCCTCTCTGGTCCAGTCCTTTAGGTGCTACTTTGAAATGAGGGCATTCTATTCCTCAGGACTAATGCAAGCCCTGCCTCCTTATGATGTCATCGTCTATAGTGTATAACATAAGGATTCAACAATGTGTCTGCATAAGCTGCTTGTATAGTGCAGTGCTTAGATGATCACCTTTGCAAAAGCGAGGTTGGGAGTTCAAGCCCCATCAGTAGTTTTCTTTTTTTTTTCTTTTAAAATTGTACACATATGTAAAGATATGAAAATATATGTGTAGACATCTATAATTTTATTTATACACACACAAAGCTCCCCTATATAGTGTCCCAATGTCACAGTACACAGTACACAGCACTTCCAACATATGTGATAGGATGCATATACTCTGTGGGATGAGACATGATATAGGGGAGCTATGTATGTGTATATATATATATATATATACATATCATTATAGAGATTGACATATATATTTTAGGTCTCTATATATACACTCACCGGCCACTTTATTAGGTACACCATGCTAGTAATGGGTTGGACCCCCTTTTGCCTTCAGAACTGCCTCAATTTTTTGTGGCATAGATTCAACAAGGTGTTGCAACGATGCTTAATTGGTACCAAGGGGCCCAAAGAGTGCCAAGAAAATATTCCCCACACCATGACACCACCACCACCAGCCTGAACCGTTGATACAAGGCAGGATGGATCCATGCTTTCATGTTGTTGACGCCAAATTCTGACCCTACCATCCGAATGTCGCAGCAGAAATCGAGACTCATCAGACCAGCAACGTTTTTCCAATCTTCTACTCGTCCAATTTCGATGAGCTTGGGCAAATTTGGAGCCTCAGTTTCCTGTTCTTAGCTGAAAGGAGTGGCACCCGGTGTGGTCTTCTGCTGCTGTAGCCCATCGCCTCAAAGTTCGCCGTACTGTGCGTTCAGAGATGCTCTTCTGCCTACCTTGGTTGTAACGGTGGCTATTTGAGTCACTGTGCCTTTCTATCAGCTCGAACCAGTCTGCCCCATTCTCCTTTGACCTCTGGCATCAACAAGGCATTTCCGCCCACAGGACTGCCGCTCACTGGATGTTTTTTCTTTTTCTGACCATTCTCTGTAAACCCACAGTTCTTCTCTTTATTCATACAGACATCTATGCTTTTAGCTGTGAACATTAGAGTATAGGAAGATTAGAGAATTTCAGTTCTTAGTTAGTTAGACAGAGACTTTAAAGAAGCATCTAGCGCTGTACAGCAGCGGGGGGGGGGGGGGAGGGGGGCCGCCGGCCGGACAGACAGACAGACAGGCTGGCTTTGGAAAGGAGGGTGCATATACATATTGTGCAGCCCAGACACTGCTTTGAACCCCTGCGATGAAATGGCATTTTTTTAACCACTTTTTGGCCAGCACAAACCTCGCACCTGAGGTGAAATTGTACCTTTTATTTTGTGCAGCCCAGTTTTGTTCAAAGAGCCACCTTGTACTTAAATTTTGATACAGAAATTTTCGAGTAACTGTTGGTGTATTTCATTGGTGCAAAAACCAACTTTTGTTATCCATATAACTTTTAAATAGCTGTATTTCACTTTGGTGCAGCCCAGTTTTGTTCAAAGAGCCACCTTGTACTTAAATTAGGATACAGAATTTTCTAGTAACTGTTCTCGTGTGTCATTGCTGCAAAAAACGCAATTTCTCATCCGTGTAACTTTTGAATAGTTTTATTGCGCTCGGTGAATCTCAGTTTTGGCGCAGATAGCGCACTTGTATGATAGTTTGTTGAAAACTATCAATTCCCTAGTCCTACTGGCATTGTAAATACCCTGGGACTGAAGGAAGAACACTGTAGATTTTGTCTTACGGTTCTTCCAACAGACCGCATTTCACAGGTATTCGCTAGAAACAATTCAGTTTCTAATCCTAGTTGGCTGTAGGAAATTAATTAGGATTTAAGAATAGCTGTGATTTGCCGTCTTCAATAAGAGATTTTCAAAAACTCTTCCATACCTTCTTAAATTTTTATCTTTTTGAACATGGAGCGATATGAAGGTGGTAAGCGAGCAAAGAGGGGGGTAGGACATGGAGGTAGAAGTACGAGAGAAGGTGCTCCTTACAGTGCTGGCGACAACATGCAAGCCAGAGGATCGTCAGGCCTGTGATCGCTGGGTCGGTGCCCTGTGAATCTCCGTAACGAACAGCATCGCCAAACTGTTCTTCAGTGGTTAATGCAACCTGCATCCAGCAGTCTTACCTCCTCGTCCTCCCAGTCAGGGCCACTCCAGGCGCTGCTTGCTGAACCTGCGTGATCCACGTTTACAGCCTCACCCGCCTTGATCAGTAATTTCCTCCAAGCCACTTGACAGTAGAATGCAGGATTTTAAGACAGGCCTCGTTGACCTACTGGGGACATCTGTTTCGTTTGCTTCACATTCTAATGTCACCGTGCAACAATGTCATCAGTAGAATGGCAAGTAGCATTAGCAGCAGCCGTATTGGAAAACAAGTTGTTTTTTATATAGTTTATTTCTGATTGCAAAATTTTCTGCTGATGATCCATAATGGCACCTGTGCGGGTTTTTGGGTCATGCTGCATAAGGCCCCGTTCACACGGCTTATTGCCGACGGATTTGTGCGCCGTATTGAGCGCACAAATCCGCCGTGAATACGGGGTGGGACGGGGGCGGGACGGGGGCGGGGCCGGAGCGCGACGGGGACGCCGCTCCCGCCCCATAGACAATGCATTGTTTACGGCGCGTCCGCGCCGTAAATAATGTGCATTGTCACTTTCTCCCCCCGCGGCGGATTTGCCGAGCGGGGAGGAGCGACGGATTCCACTGTTCTCAATGAGAGCAGTGGATTACCGTAATGACTCCGACGGATTGGCGCCGTATTGAAGCGCAAATCCGGCGCGGAATACGGCGCCAATCCGTCGGCAAATAAGCCGTGTGAACGGGGCCTTACAGGATATGGATAGTCAATGTCCATTTCACTAAAATACTGCTTTAAAGACTCCTTTTTCCGGCACTTTTTAATTTGTGGGTTAAGCGGGTTTGAGGGTCATGCTGTGGCCCAGGACAGTTATAGTCAATGTCCAGTTCAACTAAAATGGTGGTTCAAAGACTCCTTTTTCCGGCACTTTTTAATCTGTGGGTCAGACAGGTTTAAGGTTCATGCTGCGTTTCAGGACTGGGATTGTCAATGTCCAGTTCAAGTGAAATGATGGTTTTAAATAATATTGCCTTCTGGCACTTTTTCATTTGTGGGTCATGCAGGTTTAAGGGTCATGCTGTGGTACAAGACAGGGATAGTGAATAGTCTGTCAGTATTTTTCGGTGACTCTTGTTGCCTTATTGTGTTGCCTAAGATATAGCACGTATCCACTTTACTGTTGTGGATGTTAATTCCAGCTTCTCCAGCCCTGTTTGGGTGTAAGAATGAAGGTGTGGTTCCTCTCCCTTAGACTTTAATGGTCATCGGCGATAATCTGTTATCGACTATCGGAAATCGTCTTTATAATTGCCAATATCGACTATCGAATCGATAACGATAGTTGACACAATCGCTCATCACTACTTGTAAGAATTAAGTTTTATCTGCAGTCCCATGTAAACCACAACTGGACTGTGCAGTCTCATGTATACCACAATTGGACTGCACAAATCCTTGTAGAGAGACAAATGTTTTGTGTGACAGTTGTGCAGTCCCATGTAAAACTGAATTATATGATGCAGTCCCATGTAAAACACAACTGGACTGTGAAGTCCCATGTAAAACACAACTGGACTGTGCAGTCCCACATGAAACATAACTGCACTGTGCATTCCCATTTAGAGAGAGACAACTGTTTTGTGAGACAGCTGTGCAGTCCCATGTAAAACTGAACTATTCTGTACGATCCCATGTAACACACAACTGCACTGCGTAGTCTCATGTAGAACAAAACTGTACTGCCAGAAAAGGAATGTGAAGATCACATGTAAACAGTTACAAACAGATAAAGTGTATACTGTAGTTTTGTAGCACAGTCATTTCACAGTTCGGTGCACTCCATGTTTTTTTAATATATAATAAATCTCTTATTTAATCTGTTAGCGAGGTCTGTGGCTTGTGATATCGTTAGGATATAACTCTATTTGTGTTGGGCGATGAGATGCTAATCGATGGGGTTTTCGTTTTGTTTTCATTGGTTAAATCTGCGGTTCTGATCGATGTCGTTGTTTGGGGTTTCTGAGGAGTTTGTGTACGATGGGTGACGTTTGTTGATTAAAATGGCTGCGAGCACTGGCGCTACATGGGGGCAATTGCACTCTGGGAGGCAGAAGGGCATAGCCTGATGACATGTGCGAGATGAGCCCAATCAGAGACGGCGGGATTTCTGTGGACGTCACCGCACTATATTAGTCCGGGCGCGACATTGGGAGCTATTACCGCTCTCATGTACTGATCAGGGAAGGTGCTGCAAGCGGATGGATTGTTTACTGAAGAACTGATTTTATACAGCGATTTTTTTGGGGTGTCTCAGCTTGTCTAGAGATGCTTCTCTTTAACGTTCTATTTCTGATCTTTTGGTGTATTGGATCTGAAGTCCAGTGCATATTAATGTAATGGCTATCTGCTCTCTGCACATTGAATTTCCAAGGGGCATCTAAGCCCAGGCTTCCTGTTGTATTCATTTATAGAAACAGCGTTTTTATAATATCAATTCCACTCATTTTTGGCTGCTCAATTCTTTTGCGCATATTTACATCCAGGGGTTATTAAGCGTTGTTCTGCTGCTTTTGTGTGGACTCCAAGAAACGTCTTTTTCACCGAAAAATACAATTTTCCTTGCTAAGCCTAATTCACAGCGAAGGATTTTAATTACATTTTTTTCTTGTTGTGTAGCGTGAAAACACGCAATTGAACTCGCTACAAAGCTTAGTAGTTTTCCTGCTGCTAATTTTTGCACATTTTACATCCAGGGTGTTAATTTAGCGGGTAGTCTTCTGCTGGTTGTACTCAGTAAAAGAAACTTTGTTTTTCACCGCCACCAAAAGAAATTCGGTAGCATAATCATACCGAAGGTTAATTAAGTGTTTGTGCTTTTATATTCAGGTAAAATAAACAGAGTTCTAAACGGCAACATACAAGTTAATTTTTTCCTGCCATTTGTGGAGCGCAATTTATATCCATGGGTTACCCAAGCTTCCTTAGGTAGGTTCATTCGGCGTCCAAATTCGAGGGTGTTGTTATTTATCTTATACAGATATCTTCATCAAACTGTGTCTGTACATTTTGTAGAACAATACAGTATGTCCAGACAGAGAGGTGGCGGCTCTTCACCTGCGAGTGGCAAGGCGGGGGTGGTGGGAGGCGGATGGGGACACAAAAACATTCCTGTAGCTAGGTCGCCATAAGCACAGCAAGGGGTACATTCGCAGCTCAAGGGGCTCACTCGGTGAGGCCCACACAACATGCCGCTGTCATCTAGCGGCGTGTGTAATGTCTAGCAACCAATGGTTCTTGATAGGTCATCCACTTTCCTCCCAGATGACATCTGACAATCCCCAGCTCCAAGAGTCGGTGGGAACGTTCAAGACACAACCCTTAGTTGGGATGGTCCCGGGAGCGGGTCAGCGGCCCTCACCTTGTCCTCAACCCGCACTCTGTCCCATCCGGTTCCTCAGCCAGAGATATACTATGTGGGTCTGGGCTCAGCGCCCACTATATAGCGAGGATGAACAATTTGAGGGAGCGGCAGTCAGCAGTACTTGGCAGTGAAGAAAATGGGCTTAATATCCCTGCTTCTTGCAAGTAGGCGGCCCAAAGATAGATGTTGAGAGTGGCATGGGAGGCCATTGTTGGAGGGCGACAGCCTCTGACATACAAGACGGTGATGAGGAAGCAGTGACGATGAAAACACAAATTGATGATGATTGTAGCGACCGCACTTGGAGCCGGGTGAGCAAGGGCTTCATCATCGTCAGGAGAAGAACGAGGAGCGTAAGCTTTGCGCGTCAGGCAGCGGACGCAGCCGCAAGTGGGTCGTTTGTGGCCGTTGAGTCAGTAGGATAGCAGCCAGCAGTGTGAGGTCTGGAGACAAGCGGCCACGGGGTAAAAAAAACCCGCTTCACAGGTCCAAGAAAGTAGCAGCACAGGGTGCTCTGGCGAAGTAGTGCGCAGCGGCCTGCAGTAGTCTACTCAGTGCGGAGCGTTGGCAGTAAATCGATACTCGCGGGTGTGTGGCAAGTTTCTTTGCTAAGACACCGGAGGAGCCGAATATGGGTATATGTAGAATCTGTTAAGCAGAAAGTGAAGCGTGGCCAGGGAGCTAACGTTGGCACCACGGCCTGCAGTCAACACATGCAGGCGTCACATCCGGTGGCATCGAGAGAAAAAGTTTGGCTCTGATGTGGTGGTCATCCTGCCGCCTCGAGCAACAGCAGGCCAGCTAGCCGCGCCCAGTGGCACCGCATGCAATTGCAGCCCAGTCAAGGCTCCACCACCTCTGCAGAAGGAGCTTGATTCTCTTTGACATCATCTCTCCCGGTCCAGATGCTCCTCGCTACTTCTTTCATGCGCCAGGCAGGTCGTTTCAGTGAGGCGATGCAATGAGACAACAGTATGCGTCAACCATCCTTAAGGTGCGCAGTGACCGTGCTCCTGTCCAAGTAGTTTTGGTACTGCAGGTCCATCCCTTTCCAATGTGTGGACTTCTGCACATCAGAGAACTATGGCTTGTGCCGAGCGAGATGGAGAGTTCCAAGCCGGTAATTCTCGTTTCAAAAAGCAAGAGTACCAGCACTTCATAAATATATGGAAAGAAGGTGGGCCAGTCCATTGAGCTTATCGGGTTTGTTCCAAGGGTGCACGGCAGTGCGGACGTCTGAGCTGTAACTACGGTCTAGGGCCATTACATGTCCCTTTACGGCCCACTGGGTGATGTGCTTCCGGCCCAGGCACACCAACAACTTGGGACAGGGTCGTCCGCTTTATCTCCTCGTGTCAATTGCTGCTCCTGAGCCATGTCCTCCTCCTCCTCCTACCACCACCACCACCATCTCAGCGCTCCACAAGACGGCTCCATCATACCACATGAGTAGGGCACGCGGGTCACGCAGTTCTATACTGGCTTGCCTCGGCAGAACGAAGTCACACAGGGGAGGAACTGCTCCGGTCATGCAGCAAGAAATAGATGTGTGGCTTTCTCCTGAGCCAACTGCAAAAGGACACATTGGTGACGGACAATGGGAGGAACATGGTGTCCGCGCTGCACGAGGAGGGATGGTCCTCATGCGCCTGCAATGGCGCATGTGTTCAATCTGGTTGTGAAAAGGTTTCCTGAAGTCTTTCCACCGTTCTTCAGCAGATTCTGAAAATGGCTGGAGGAAACTGGTGCTTTGCACTTCATCCATTCGTACAAAAGCCGTGGAACACCCTCCTCGAGTTGCAGCGGCGCCCAGAAACGGCCTCCCCCAACAGCACTTGATATGCGATGTTTCCACCCGTTGGAATTCAGCCTGCCACATGTTGCACCGACTGTATGAACACAGCGAAAGGCCATTAACGATTTTTGATGATACAGGTTTTAGACAGAAGTACTCCCCTGTGTAACTTTGAATATCAGCAGTGGGCAGCTCATGCGTGACACCTTGCCGTTTGTTGAGGCCATTCGAGGAGGCAAGTTATTGTCAGCAGGTGCCAGGACTACGGGCATGAATCTAACGTCATTCCACTGCTTCAGGTCCTGGAAACAGATGCTGAAAAATCTGTCTGGGCAGGATGGAGAAGTGGCGGACTACATCTCGTGGCCCACATGAGTCGGTGGGACTGAAATGGAGGAGGAGGAGGAGGACATTGGAGCAGAAGCTTGTCTGGTGAAATGAGTGGGATTTTCATAACCAGGTGACAAAGAAGGGAGGAGAGGAGCAGCAGTGGAGGAAGTGGATGGAGATGAGGAAGGTCGAGGACAGGTGTCCCCCATGCACCGTGACAGTTACTACAGTGGAAATGGGAGGCAGGGTGCCCCTCGGAGTCACTTTTGTGCAGATGGCCCGCGCATGCTGATTTGCCTGGCTAGTGACAGCCGAATAGTCAGCTTCTGGCAGAGGGGGGACTTCGGGCCCTCTCCACCCTATTGGACCCCCCCCTTACCCGGTCCAAAATGGGACCCTTTTTTCCCAAAGCTTTTGAGGGGGGGCAAACTCAAAAAATATAGGGAAACCCTTTCCGAAATTTAGTTGGCGTGCCTATGTGGGGCTTCGCCCCTTTCCTTTTGACAGGTCTGACCGGGGGGTTTCAGCGCTCGGGAAACTTCTGCCCCCCGGTCCGGGCTGGGGGAAGGGGGGGGGGGGGGGGTGGGAGCAGTACCGCTCCCCCAGCAGTAACCTAAGTCTGATTTCACTGATGGCGGGCTTCCTTAAAACCCCCTAGTTGGGGGTAGTCCCCCGCGGGAAGCAGCAGCGGGGCCCGGGGAAAAGGCCCTAAAACCAACGGGTGGGGGCCCTACGGGGGACAGCACTTCCACCCCAGTTACAAGATCCGCTGGGACTATCGGGCGGGGCAAACGGGGGGGGGATGTTTTGGCCCGAAACTTGCCGAGTTTGCGTGGGGAAGCTGCCCTCCCCGGGCCCAGTAGTGGGGATCAAAAGCGGGGTGTTCGTGCGGGGGGGCCTTCTTTTCCCCCAAGGGGAAAAACCCCGCTTGGTCCACGGGAAAGGGTGGTTTGACTGATATTTGTAAAAGATGAATCGGGGCGTGGTTTCGGCCAGGTTTTTCCCCCAACACCAATCCCTTTTAGGCGTCAGGACTACATAAAGCCATAAAGCCTCCCCCAAAAACTGTGGGGAAATGAGTCTGGGTTCATCTACTGCCTCGCCACTATTTGTTTGCCGCCAAAACCCGCCTTTTGCCAAAAAATTCCCTGCAGTTTCCCCCATTGCCATAAACCCCTTCTTTCCCCAGGGACTGGTATTGCCACCCCCCTTTACCCCCACCTTCTGTCATTGTGTTTATTGTATGACCTCATCCGGGTTTTTTGTTTTTGTTTTTGGATTGGCCTTGGCCGGTGACTCCCCCCCCAAACCTGTGTCATTTTTCCCCCCTCCTTGTGGGCCCTTATCCTGTTTTTGCCCCCTTTTTCCCAAAATTTTTCTTTTGTGCCACTGCCGGTTTTTTAACCTCCTAAAAAGGGTTTTTCCCCTTGGGGCCTCCCTTTTTTGCCCCAAAACACCCCCTGTGCCCCATTGTGCGGAATTGCCAAATTTCTTGGAACCTCCATGCGGCTGTTTGCCGGTGACCTACACACTGTGCCCATTGTGCCACGGTCTGACCTCATGCTTGCGCTGTGGCTGCTTGCCGGACCTCCCACACTTTTGTTTTGGGTCCACTGCCCTGCCCTAATGCTTTTTTCCTGGGGCTGCTTTCCGTGCCCTACACACTTTTGTCATTGCCCCAAATTGGGGCCCTTTACTCCTTTTTTTTGTCACCCCCAGAATGTGATTGTCCCAAAACCTGTCTGCCCTTTCAGGCTGCTCCTTTGGCTGTTTTCCCCAGGTGCCCTTTACACCCTGTTCTTGTCCCCCCTCTGTGGCCAAACCCCTTTTTTTTGCCACCTCCAAAATTGTCATTGTGCCACTGTCTGGCCTCATGCTGTCCTGTGGCTGTTTGCCGTGAACCCTTAAAAAACTGTGTCTTTGCCCCAAACTCTGGGGCCCTACTCCTTTTTTTGCCACCTCCAGAATGTAATTTTGCCACGCCTGACCTATGCTGCTGCCGTGACCTCACCTTTTTCTTTGTGCCCTGCCCTGACCTCTTGCTGCTGCTGCCGGGGAACCTAAAACACTGTGTAATTTTGCCACTGTCTGACCTCATGCTGGGGCGGGTGGCTGCTCCCGTGACCACAACTGTGTCATTGTGCCCGTCTAAACCTTTCATGCTTTTCCTTGGCTGCTGCCATGACCTAAAAATTTTGTCATTGTCCCCCCTCTGGGGCCCTTTCCCCTGTTTTAGCCCCCCTCCAAATGCCCATTGTGCCATTTTCTGACTCATTGCTGCGGGTGTGGTGTTTGCCTGCCTTTACCTCTGTCATTGTGAAATGTTTTTAAACCTCTGCTGCTGTTTTGGCCCTGCTCCCGTGCCCTTTCCAAAATTTTTGGGTGTCATTGTCCCACTCTTTTGGCCTACTCCTTTTTTTGCCACCTCCAGAATGTCATTATGCCACTTTTCGCCCTTTCGTGCTGCTGCTTGGCTGCTCCCCGTGCCCTTTCACACTTTTGTCATTGCCCCGCCAACTTTTTCGGGGACCCCCTTTCTTTGGCCCTGCTGTTTTGTGGGGGTGCCGTGACCTACCCCACTGTGTTTTTAGGGGCCACTTTTTTTTCCTTGGAAAACCCTTTCTTTTGCTGCTCCTGTGGCTGCTGCCGTGACATACCCCTGTTTTATTTTTCCCAATCTGTGGCCTACTCCTGTTTTTGCCACCTCCAGAATGTGATTGTGCCACTGTTTTGACCTCATGCTGCCCCTGTGGCGCTGCCGTGACCTCCCACACTGTGTATTGTCCCACTCTGGGGGCCCTTACTCCTGTTTTTGCCCCCCCAAAATTTGTGATTGTGCCACTTTTCTAAACCTCATGCTGCTCCTGTGGCTGCTGCCCGTGACCCCCACACTGTTTTCATTGTCCCCCTTTTGTGGTATCCTGTTTTTCCCAACCTCCAAAATGTATTGTGCCCCGGGCTAAACCTTCCATTGGCTGTGCCCGTGCCCAAAATTTACACATTTGGGGTCCTTTTTTGGCCCCCTTGGCCCCGGGAACCTTCAATTCCTTTTACCCTTCCCTGCCTTTTGGGCCCCCTACACACTCTGTCATTGTGCCACTGCCCTGACCTCATGCTGCTGCTGTGGCGGGCTCCCGTGCCCTTTAACATACTGTGTCATTGCCCCAACTCTGGGGCCCTACCCCTTTTTTTTTCCCAAATTTCCAGAATGTAAATTGTGCCACTGTTTAAACCTCATGTGGCTGCTGGGGGTTTGCTGCCGTGCCCTTTCACACTCTGTCATTGTCCCACTGTTGACCCATGCTGCTGCTTGGGCGCTCCCGTGCCCAAACACACTGTGTCTTTGGTGCCATTTTGTTGACTCATGCGCTCCTGTGGTTTGCTGCCGTGCCCAAAACCCCACTGTGTCATTGTCCCACTCTGGGGCCCTTTACTCCTTTTTTTTGCCACCCCCAAGAATGTTGGGATTGTGCCTGTCGGGCCCTTTCTTGTGCCCCTTTGTGGTGTCCCGGGTGACCTCCCAACTGTGTAAATTTGCCCCCACTCTGTGGCCTACTCCTTTTTTTGCCACCTCCAAAATGTGATTGTGCCCTGTCTGCCTCATGCTGCCCCTGTGGCTGTTTCGTGACCTACCACTTTGTCATTGTCCCCCCTCTTTGGCCTATTTCCTGTTTTTGCCACCTCCAAAATTTCATTGGCCACTGCCTGACCCCCATGCTGCTGCCGGGGAACCTAACACTGTGTCTTTGTGGCCATCCCTTTGCCTTCATGCAAACGGGTGGGTGCCCTTTTACACACCTGTCTTTTTTCCCACTGTCTGCCTCAATTGCTGTGCTGGGGGCGTGCCGTGCCCTATCACTGTGTAAATTGTCCCACTGTCTGCCCTCAGCTTTTCCTTTGGCGCTCCCGTGCCCTTTACAAAATGGGGTCATTGCCCCCACTCTGGGCCTACTCCTTTTTTTTGCCACCTCCGAATTTTCATTGTGCCACGGTCGGGAATTTCCTTTCTGTTTGCTGTGGCTGCGGCCGTGCCTACAAAACGGTGTCATTGTGTCCTTTTGACCTAAATGCTGCTCCGTGGCTGCTCCCGTGACCACACACTGTGCCCATTTCCCAATCTGTGGCACTCCCTTTTTTTTTGCCCCTCCAGGAATTTTCCATTGTGCCACTCCCCTGCCCTCTTTTGCTGCTGCCGGTGCCCTACAAACTGTGCCCATTGTGCCAGGGCCTTGACCTCATGTGTGCTCGTGACCTTCACATTTGTTTTTCTTTTGTGCCACTGCCGGGCCCTTTCATGCTGCTGCCGGAACTACAAAAATGTGCCCATGTTGCCACGGGTATAAAAACCTCTTGTGCTTGGCCCGGTGTTGGGCTCCCCGGGCTTTTTGGACCTCCCACACTTTGTCTTTGAGCCACTGTTTGCCCTCATGCTGCTGTGGTTTACCCCCAAAACCTTTAAACCCCAAACAACTCTGTCATTTAAGGGTTGCCCCCTGAGCAAATCGTTTTGTTTTTTCCAGCTTTCTCTGCAGGGACTTTTTTAGGCAACTTTCCCGCTTCAGTTTTTTGGTCGGGTTTCCCCCTCTTAAGTCCCCCAGGGAATTTTATATTTTGAAGGGGTTTCCCTAAGGCGGCGGCAGTCATCTGCGTGTCATATTTAAAACAAAAAATTTGGGTATAAAAGCCCAAAACCAAGCTCATGGCATATTTAAGCAGGGCAAAAAGTTCTACAGCACCTTGTAGGCTCTGTGCAGCCGGGGAAATTGCTTTTTTTTAACGTGATTCGGGGGCCGAAGAAAATTCGGAACCCCCCCGAAGTAATTTTTTTGCCGGGGAAATTGGGGCGAGGAAAAACGAAACGAATTTGGGGAAATTCGCCCATCTCAAACCCAAATATGTATCTGTAGGGGGTTTATTTAAATTGATGTTCTTCACAGGTCGAGATGAAATTTCTGCGGGAATATTTCGCTAGGATCTATAGGAGTAGGGGGCAATGTTCCCCGCTCTGTGAGAGGCCCGTGGGAAATATAAAATTGTGTCTAAGAGGTAGAAAAAAAATTGTTCTGTAAAATCTGTGAGGTCAAAAGGTGTAATTTTTTTGCAGATATATTGCTATGTGAGAAAGAAAGAGAGAAAAAAATAACCCAGTACATAGCCTTAGTCTTGGACAGCTGAGATCCTCTCCCTTTCCCCAGCTTACACAGAATTAATCATCACCTGAATACAGTGTGGGGGCGTGTCTACAGGAGGGGAATTTACTAACTGGGGGAGGAGAAAAAAAACACCCCCCCTTTGTCATAATCTCGCTTGGCAACTTGGGGAAAAAGTTTCCCCCAAAATGCTGTGGGCCAAGACAACCCTTTAATTTTTTAAAATTTACTTTGCCCCCCGAGGGTTTTGGGCTAGTTTTTTTTGGTGGAATAAGACAGTTTTTGTTTTTTTTGCATGCAAGTTAAATTTCAAGGTTTTTGGTGGTTTTGCTTTTTAGTCTCAAGCCCTCTAATAGTTGTCGATGCAGCCCATGAAAACAGTGTCATTCTAAAAAGAGCAACACAAAGTAAATAATCTAACCCTAAATTGCCCCTGCAATTTTCAGTAGTCAAATTCTAGCTTTACCTCTTTTAAACATTTTTTCACTTTCATAAACTTTTTTCAGGCTTTTTGGTAGTGTCGCTACATATTTTATTTATTTAAAAGAAAAGGGGACAAGAGATCTCACAGCTTTAAATGGTGGGGAAAAAGAAACCCTTTTCCCGTAGGAGGCAATGCGGCCCCCGTTTTTACCCGGGAGAAAATTTAGCAGGGGCAGCTCACTAATGGAAAAAGTTGCTCTGCCCAATACAACCATCAACCAGGGGGGAGGGGGGGAAAACTGCCTAGTAAAAAAAAAGGGACATTAAATAAGAAACCCAAATTTACACCAAATTTGCAAAAAATTCAGATATTTTTAAAAGTGGCCTTGCGTGCAGAAATACAGAACAGCCCTATTCCATATCTAGGGAGAATCCCAATTTAAAATTTTTTTTTTCACACAGAGTTGTAAAATGTATGTTGACTTTTTAAAAGATTTTTCTTAAACTTTTTTTTTTTTTAAAGGGGTTGTTTTACTTTAAAAATTGATAGGGGGCCCGCCCTGGGCCCCCCGTTTAAAAAAGAAAAACATTTATTTTCTCCCTTCCCCCAGTATAGTTTGTTTTACATTGGGCCCTCAATTCCGAATGAATGGGAACTTAATCACCAGAGCCGCTGATTGGCTACATTGGACATGTGCCTCTAATTTACATCACTCCAAAGGGTGGAGTAATTAAAGAACCCAAAAAGCCTGGGACCCCCTGCAGGGGCCCCCAATTTAGCCAGGGGGACCCGGGGGAGGGGACGTTGTGTTCCCCATTCCAGAAGGGTTTTTTAATGGGATTGTCAAAAGAAAATCGGAAAAAATGAGATGCTGAAAACCCCGGGGGGGCCAGAATTTTTTGTCATTTTTTTCTTTATGAAGGACTATATTTTACCTTTCCGTGGACACCAGCACCCATATTTTAATTGGTCCTTTGGTGCGACTGTGGACTGCAAGGAAACAGTGATAATCATATAAAACAATATACAACAGAAAGATACAAAAAAAACAAACCCGATCAGTTCCAGTAGAGAAGAAGCAATCAACAGATGCACAGAATCACAGTAAAAAACAAGGGGGAGGAGGGAGAATGTTTTAGTGACTTCCCTGAAACTGTGCCACATAATTAGAGGATCTTTTATCACCACACAAAAGCAAAAATTTATAGTAGATTATATTATAAGATTTTCTCAAATACATGTCATTAGCAAATTGAATTATTTTCCTTAGTATTACAGCAACAAAGGTTTTACTTTTATTTTGTCAAAAAAGAGATAAAAAATCTTTGGGGAGATTTTCTTTTCTGAAAGATACCAACTGCAAGGTGGGAGCTGATTCTATGAAGCATGTAAATTGTAAATTAAGCTGTGTGCACATATCTGGCCAGAATTCAGGTGATTCCATGGTTCATAGAATACAATTTGAGAACTGATTCACCAAAACACTGAGGACATAGGTGTGGCAGGGTTTATCTGTTGCTGCTGCTTGAAAGCCTTCTCGTCCTCCATAACACAGAGGCATGCATTTTTCACTGCTGCTTGTGTAATAACATCCAGCTTGAAGCTAGCAGCACTTACTGTATCTTCCCAGAATACACACATGCTGTAGAATACAGGCTCCCCCCTGTTGAGATAATAACCGTTCATGCTGTGGGGAGCCCGATTTGGCCTGATTTAGACTCCCTTTTCTAAAGGGCCAGCACCCTTTTTTTAACTTAATTACATGTGAAATGCTTTCATTTTCTTAATGAAACATTTGAGAAAGTGTTTATATTTTAGTCTTCTGTTACCTCATGAGATTTCCCTGGAGGTGATAGGTCCTCTTTAATGTTTTTGTGGAAAAAAGTTCTAAGTTCCATCTAACAGACTTGGTCAGCCATTTATCTACGATAGAATTGTAAGGTCACTACCAGACTTTCAGTGGAGCGTGATTATGTGTCAAGCTGCTGCTATGGATTGACAAATATATTGTGTCACTATAGACATGTACAGTATCAGACTCGGCTGCCTGGGGCCCAGCGGTATAGTTGATTCTTGGGCCCCCAGTGGACCTGATTCTTGTTGCCCATCCTACAGCTACTGCACATGACTTTTGCACTCTGCCTATTGCTTTCTGCCTTTCCCCTTGAAAAGCAGCCCTAGACTTACCCAGAGGCCCATTGGGGGGTTTCCTGTGTAGCCTTTTGGGTCAGTGTAAACCTGGACATTTAGCGGCTATTATTATTTCACATTTATAATAGTTTTTACAGCACATCAGAGGATTGATTATTCTGAGATCTAGGGAATTTCATGTCAGGTCAACACCCTCAAATAATTTGTAAACAATATTTGCAGGCTATTATGCTGATGAAAGAGGCAATTATAATTGTGTTATACCATGTTGTCATTACTTGGTTTGCAACAATCTTTAGGTAGATGGTGTAAGTCAAAATAACATCCATATGAATGCTAGGACCCAAGCTTTCCCAGGAACTCATTTATGTAAGCATCATACTAACTGTGCCTGCTTTCCTTCTTCATATAATGTATCCTGGTGCATTTCATCCCCCAGTAAGTGATACACAAGCCTCCAGTTGTCCACATTCTATAAAAGAAAATAAGATTCATCTGACTAAGCCACCATCTTTCATTTCTCCATATTTCATATCTGATGCTCCAATGCCCACTGTAAACACTTTCAGGAGTAGATAGAGATTAGCATGGGCACTCTGACCAGTATGTGGCTATGCAGCCCTATTCATTGCAATTAGCAATACTCTGTGTTTTCAGTCACCTTTATATCATTGCCAGCATTAGCCCCCTCCTGACAGCTGTAAGTTTTTCTCCTCTCTTTCCCAGAGCTATACATTTTTATTTTTCCATCTACATAGACATATGACGGCTTTTATTTTGCAGGATAAGATGTCCTTTCAAATGGTGCCATTCACCGTACCATATTATATACTGCAAGTAGCAGCAGACACCAGCCTTCTATGTAGCAAGATTACAGAGTAATCCCACTACATAGAACCTCACCAGCACCAGGACATAGCAGTACGTCTTGTGTCAGGGAGGGGTTAAACAATATGTGCTATAGTTACCTTTCCATGGATTAGACTAGGTGGCATACCCTCTCCCCATGTGCATCATTAAGCATTGAGTGTCATGACCATATTGCTGGTTTACCAACTGACCTTTCTTGGATGCTTTTGGTAGATAACTACTGCATACTGGGAACACGGCATATGTTGTACCATTTTATGAAAGCTCTGACTCGGGGTCTAGCCATCACAGTTTAGTCCTTGTCAGAATTGCTCAGCTCCTTTTGATTGCCTATTTAACCTGTGACCAACACATCAACTTCAAGAATTTACTGTTGGTTAACTATTATATCTAACTCTCTAAGGGGCCGTTCACACGGCTTATTTCGCCGGATTTGCGCTGCAGTATGGTGCCAATCCATCGTAGTAATGACGGTAATCCACCGTTCTCATAGAGAACAGCGGATTCCGTCGCTCCTTTCCGCTCGGCGAATCCGCCGGGCGGGGAGAAACTGACATGCACATTATCTAGGCGCAATACGCGCCGTGGATAATGGAAGTCTATGGGGACGGCGGGCCGCGCCCCCGCCCCTTATTCAAGCAGGAATTGCGAGCGCAATCCGGCTCGCAATTCCGTCTTGAATAAGCCGTGTGAACACGGCCTAAGAGTGACCAGTATAATGGCTGTAGTTTTAATTTAATAGCTAATCAGTGTCTATATGTGTGAAATTTTATCAATTATGACTACCGAAAAACTAATAGAGTTCTGAATCATGTTCTCTAATCAAACCAACATGGAGAGGCCAATTTTTTTTTTTTTTTTTTTTTTTTTTTTTAGAAATTTATACCACATATTTGAAATTCTGTTTAAAATATATAAAGTGAAGACTATCAACATCACGTTTTATCCTACCATTTGTGGTATCCATTAGGATACTGTAAAAATTTATCTTGGTGGATATTGTGGCAGAGTCATTGACTTGAACCTAATTGGTCTAGATTCGCAAGGCGTTGAATGTGCCAAAAGTGAGTGCTCCGCCTTTTTTCTCTATGTATGGCACATCATTCGGGCATGTTTAGTGCAGTGTGCACCAGACCCGACAATTTGTAATTTGCCAAACATTTGGAAGCATTCTGGGAGCGTATCACAAACCATACGTAACATTAGACATTTATTAATGTGGAATGACAAAAGAAGGCACATAGCTGCTTGACCAGCCAGACTAATTTAAATGTGGTCTGCCTCAACCTGAGTAGTTGTAATTGAACTAGATTTGCCATTAGGGCAATAAATGGCCGTTATTTCTCAATATAATAAAAAGTAATTTTTAATAAATTATCAAACTATATAAAATTATATTAAATAAGGTTGATAATAAATTATATAATATAAAATTAATATAAAATTATATAAGATCCCAAAAATATAAAATTATCTCCTATAAAATGTATTTAAAATTTATATAATCTAAAATTAATTTTAAATTAAATAATATAAATTAATTAAACCAATACAGAATCTACCATAAATTCCTTTCTAAAATTAACTGTTTTAGCAGCCATTGTCTAATTTTGCCTTTCATTTATACACGTTTGGTGCATTAGTAATGCGTCAAAGTAACACAGCGCGCCACACACATACAGTAGGTGCGTTGAACTTTAGGCACCATTTATGAGCACACATTCTCCACTTTCATATATCCAGGCGCATTATACACTGAAAAATAGATGCGGAAAATGTTTTGAGTGCCAAGTTTCAAACATCTCGCCCCTGTGTCTGATCTGTAAGTAGCTTTTACTTTGGAATGTTTGTTTTCTGTCTGTACATATACCCTCTAAATTGTAAAGTGCTGCAGAGTATGCTGGCGCTATATAAATAAAGATTATTGTTATAATTGAGGCTTGTGCAGTTTAACTAGAAACATAATAAATAGGCTTTAGGCTATGTTCACACGGCTTAACTGCGGGGCGTAATTCCGGCCCGCAATTACGCCGTGTGGCCGGGGGCGGGGCGGGAGCGGGGGAGCGAGCGGGGGGCCGGCACTTCGCCGGCCCATAGACAGTCATTGCTAGCGTATACGCCACTAGAAAGTGACCTGTCAATTATCTCCCCCCTCGGCGTATTCGCCGAGCAGGGAGAGGAGACGTAATGCATAGTTCTCTATGAGAACTGTGCATTACCGTAGTTACTGGGATGGATTCAGCCCGTAATTGGCGCACTTCGGCGCATAATTACGGACTGAATTATGTCCCAGAATAAGCCGTGTGAACATGGCATTATTGTTATACATTAATAGTAGAGCCACTGGGTCTTCTCCTGCCCTCATTTACCTTAGGCCCTCACAGCAGTACCACATGTCAAATATGCTATTTCTCAACTGTCCTATTTATCTAAAAGAAGCTAAAAGAGATCCATATTCATTCTGCAGAAACAACAGATTTTCAGAACAGATTGTGGGTTGCAGAGCTTTCTTCAACAGATTTGTGCATATACCCTTCTAATGAATTGACAGTGACCCTGCATATGATGTCATTTAAAAGGGTTCTCTCATAAATTACATTTCTCCACAGAATAGGTGATAAATGTATAACAACAGAGGGCCCCAACTGCTGGACCACCCAATAATCAGTGGAGTGACGGTCTTGAGTCCCTCTTTTCCCCAAATTGAGTAGGACTCTAAACAGAGATGCAGTCAAGCATTCGCTATGCTATTCTATCAAAATTCTATGGAACTGACTGAGAGAGCATGACTTTTTCATACTCTTTCAGGTTATCTAGAATGTTATTAAGGCTACCTCATAACACAATAAAACATATTGAGCTGAGTTTTCTTTTTGCCTTACCAAAAATCTTTCCATTTGTGACTTGCATTAAAATTTCAGGGAATAACTTATTCAAATCCTTCTTTATTAGGAAATATTTATTACTAGAAGTTCACCATGTACATGGTATTGACTATTGTAGTCGTAATGAGGTTACTATTATTACTAATATTGCTTGTACTTATCCTACATTAGAACATTAAGCCATTAAATCTTTGTTAAACACAGTGACATTTCAGGCAATGTGAATTTCCAAACTTTAGACATGGTATCAATCATACTGTATATAGTGTAAGCGATTAACAAAACATTGCTTTTCATTTACAGTATATAATTTTTTTTTCTAAAAACCTACCTGTATAATATTCTGTTGTGCCAAATTTCCCCTATGGCAATCAGCTTGTATTAAAGATGAATCAAAGGTCATAAAACTCATGAGTTCTCATGAGTTACAGCCCTTGAAACAATTTTTAATTTATATGATACAAAACACTTGTGAAACAAGCACTTTATTTTCTCCATGTCCTCTGTAGGCTTTGATTCAGATTCCAATTTTGCTACATTTAGCGAAAATAGCCAATATCATAGACAGTGAGATTAGTTTTAAGAGGAACAAGTGAAATGGATGTTATTTCAGCGGAACAAACTGCATGTTTTTCTTTTTTCCTAGATTAATTTTCTTTGAAGCTAACCTTAAAATTATGGCAGGGCAAAAACTCATTTTGATTGACATAAGATGAGAAGACAGAACATAGAAAAAAAAATACTAGGGGCTGATGCTGTTATTTAAAGTCATTTCACCAATGCATTTTTAAATGTCTCCCAAAAATTATACAATTGAGAGTGGAAAACAAACATCTTGAGGTTTTATCATCATGCAAAAACAGTTTAAATATGGTTGCATCTTACATTTAGGGGGACATGTATGATTGGAGTTTTCATACATTTTCAGGCGTATAATGCGCCTCACTGTGCCGACTCCGCCGTCGGACGCACCTAATGCACTGTTAGGCGCAAGGTTCGCCACTTTGTAATGCACCTAACATGAAGGGGCGTTCTGGGGCGGGACGCACCACATTCGAAAACTCTGACGCATGTATGAATGCGGGTCGGCAAAGTGAGGCGCATTACAGCTCCAACAGGCAGATCTATTTCAATGTGGTCTGTCTGCCGGAGGCATCGAAATTTGTCCCGCATTTATGAGCGCACTTCGGCACCAGCATACATGAGGCGCAGTTTTCACGGTAAAAAACGAGAAAACAGCCGCTTCGACGTGCCGATCTTCATACATGTCCCCCTTAATGTTAGTAATGACTGCATACCCGCAATCATTTGATCATGAGCTACCAATAGTTAGCAAGTAGATTTCTACACAGGAACAGATTTTATTATGTGTGTATGTATGGTCGGATCGACATACTAGAGTTCTGTACTACCAGTAGGTCCATACACTGACCCAATAATGGGCCTACAGAAGACAACCCCATTTAGAACTGATCACTTACTACAAGGGGCTCCTGCATAAGGAGTAGTTGAAAAGAAAAACATTTTAGACCCTATTAATAATATATCCAACAATGATAATGGCCAAGTTTATGATGTACCTAAAATGTGCACATTACTACTGGTGGGTCCAAGAACTTAAGTCTGACACTATTTGTAGATGAATCCAAGTGGCTGCAAAGTTGCTGTTTAAAAATTAAGAGTAGTGGATTCCAAACATGTTACAGGTGAATGAAGCTGGGCAGGAAAAAGTAGTTTGATACAGAGAAATGTTGACCCTGCACAAATACTCTATGCCAACATTGTAAATGGACTACATGGATGTTTGTTCCATAAGGAACCAAAGAAAACTTCATTAGGATAGGTTCAAATTGAGTAGAAATTGTGTGCTAATTCTTAAATATATAATTGCTAGAAAAGCCTTAAAAATTCATAGTCCAAGCGATTGCGCTCTTCTCCATACACCATATATTTCTATAAACCAGGTCAATCCATTAGTTATCATAATTCAGCTATGACAGCTGTTCTAGAGAACTGAAGCTGTGTACCTGTGGTGGACCTTTAATCTCTCGAGGGGTGCCATCCACAGTTGTATTCTGTTTTACTGATAAATGAGTACAGTAGTCTAGCAGCATTAGGATAGATCAATTCATGAAATCAATTATTGTTAAATAAACCAAAAATGGAAAGCAATATAAATGCATGCTATGTATTTTAGTGCAGTTTAAAAAATGAATGCTTAATGGAGTTTTCCAAGAATTTTAAAAACCTCCCTACCACCTCTCACTGTGCTAAAATAGAAGATTAACTCATATTTACTCTCCCATCACCACTGTTGTAGAGCTAAAGTGTTCCCCCAGTCATTCACTGATAATGTCATGTTTATAGATCACATGATGCTGCCATCAATCACCGACCTATCTATATGCAGGCATGTGACTGATGAGGCCATAGATTGGTTGTTCCATGAACGTGAAATCATCCATGAGGGACCTGCAGGGAACACTGAAGCTCTGGCAGTGCTGAAACAGTGGTGATGGGAGAGGTAAATATGGCGTAATTTTTCTATTTTAATACAGTGAAATGTGTTTTGAAGGCTTTTACAAGTCTTATGGTATGTTCACGCGGCGTAATTTCGGCACGCATTTCGCCGCGTATTTGCGCTCTAATATGGGCGAGATGCACGCCGAAATTACGATAATCCATAGTTCTCATAGGGAACTATGGATTATATACCTCCTCTCCCCGCTTGTACAATACGATCGTATTGTATGCGCGGGGAGATAAGTGACATGTCAATTATTCGCATCGAATACGCGTATTCGAGTAATGAATGTCAATGGAAACCTGCTGGCCCCCCCGCGCCCGCAGGAGTACGCGCATATTAGCGCGAGCTCCCGAAACACACGATGTACTACGGCGCGTACTGTACGCGCCGCAGTACATCGTGTGAACACACCCTTAGTAGTTACTCATTGCAAACATGGTACTGCTTGACTTATTATTTCCAATAAACCTATTACATTTGTTAGTAATTGCAATAATATAGAAACTATAGAAACACTACAAGCAAAATTAATATACTGTGTTATGCCTAGTAAAGGGAATGAGGTGGTAATACGACACATAAGCATTTTGGGCCACATGTATGCAAACTGTCTAGGTCTAAAACTTTCTTTGTTGCCCATAGCAACCAATCAGAGAGCACTATGTGAAATGAGAGAGGTGCTCTGATTGGTTTCTATAGGTAAAAAAAAAAAGATTTTTAGACCTAGACAGTTTTCTTACAAGTGGCCCTTTCTCTTCGGTGGTTTTTAGATGCCTGAATCATGCACTAAGGGTGACATGAACAAGAATAGCAACAGCCAGCTCACCACTCCCATAGACTGGTGTGCATGTCAGCACTTTGGAGTGTAGATAGCAGAAAAGAAAATTTTACCAGCAACTCTGGATTGATAAAGCATCGAGGTTACATTTATTAAAGTAGAAAATCTTTATAGGCGTGGTGACACAAATGGAAAAACTATTGACAGGTACTAGGCTAACGCGTTTCGCGTCCCATGGAGTCTTAATCACAGCATTGTGTGTATATATATATATATATGCTACGATTAAGACTCCGTGGGACTCGAAACGTGTCAGCCTAGTACCTGTCAATATTTTTTCCGCTTGTGTCCCCACGCCTGTAAAGATTTTCTTTTTTAATAAATGTAACCTCGATGCTTTATCAATCCAGAGTTGCTGGCAAATTTTCCTTTTCTGCTAAGGGCGACATGTATGAAGGGGTCAGTTTCAATGTTCTGGCATTAAATGCGTCAAAAGTGATTAGTCCGCCTGATTTCCTGATGTATGGCACGTCAAATGAACATGTTTGGTGCATTGTGCTCCTGGATGAACGGTTTGCAATGTGCCAAAGATGTGGGGGCGTGTTGCACTACACTCGCACTGTGGTCCCTTATTTCTCAACTTATACCAGTAAAATAATAAAAAGTAATTTATGATAATTATCAAACTATATAAAAGGAAATTAGATAAATTTCATAATAAATTATATAAAATAAAATTTATATAAAATTATGTAGTATCCCAAAAATATAAAAGTATCTCCTATAAAATGTA
The DNA here is from genome assembly GCA_025379985.1 of Phyllomedusa bahiana. Taxonomy (NCBI): domain Eukaryota; kingdom Metazoa; phylum Chordata; class Amphibia; order Anura; family Hylidae; genus Phyllomedusa; species Phyllomedusa bahiana. The sequence goes on from JAODAL010015513.1 coordinate 63,984, forward strand.
AATAAGATTTATATAACCTAAAATTAATGTAAAATTAAATAATACGAATTAAACCAATATAGCATCTACCATTCATCCTGTTCTCAATTGTGTATTATCAGTGTTATCAGTGATTACAAACACATCATAGCAGACTAGAAATAAAAGAAAAGGTGTCAGCACGTCAGTGAATGTCAGTGAATAGAAACTATGGTAGCTATCTTGCATGTTGCACCACAAGTCTCAGCAAGACCTGTAGTGTGCCGTCTATTACTGTATGTCAAATGCAAGCTTGGCGCGTTACTAATGCACTAAAGTTCCACGGCGCCCCAAACACAGATGTGAGGTGCCTCGAAGCTTAGGCGCCAATTATGACTGCACATTCACCACTTTCATATATTCAGGTGCACTTTACATGGGAAAAAAAGACGCAAAAATTTGTGTTGAGGCGCCAACCCATTTTACCATTTTAAGTCAATTAGGAACCAAAATTATTTATATTTGCCAAATGCCAGAATAATGAGAGAGAGAGAGAATTTTTAAGGCATTTTTATTACTTTCTCCAAAGTCAAAAGATTACATACATTTCATTAGTATTTGGTATTATTGCCCTTAAACTGGATGACTTGGGTCAAACATTTGAATATCCTTTCACAAGCTTCACACAACAGTTGGTAGGCATTTTGGCCCATTCTTACTGACAGAACTGGTGTAACTGAGACATGTTTGTAATATGACTCCCAGTAAACAGCTATCCAGGAAATAGGACCCCCAGTATATAGCTACTCAGGTAATATGACTCCCAGTATACAACTAGTAAGGTAATAAGGCCCCCAGTATACAGCTAGCCAGTTAATAGGGCCCCCAATATATAGCTAATCAGGTAATATGGCCCCAAGTATACAGCTAGCCAGGTAATAGGCCCCGCAGTATATAGCTAATTAGGTAATATGACCCCCAGTATACAGCTAGCTAGGCAATAGGACCCCCAGTAAATAACTACTCAGGTAATATGACCCCCAGTATACAGCTAGCCAGGTAACAGGAGCCCCAGTATATAGCTACTCAGGTAATATGACCCCGAGTATACAGTTAGCCAGGTAATAGGGCCCACAGTATATAGATACTCATGCAATATGGCTCCCAGTATACAGCTAGCCAGGTAAAAGGGCCCCCAATATATAGCTACTCAGGTAAAATGGCCCCAAGTATACAGCTAGCCAGGTAATAGGGCCCACAGTATATAGCTACTCAGGTAATATGACCCCAAGTATACAGATCGCCAGGCAATAGCACCCCCAGTAAATAACTACTCAGGTAATATGACCCCCAGTATACAGCTAGCCAGGTGACAGGAGCCCCAGTATATCGCTACTCAGGTAATATGACCCTGACTATACAGCTAGATAGGTAATAGGGCCCACAGTATATAGATACTTAGGTAATATGGTGCCCAGTATACAGCTAGCAAGGCAATAGGGAATCCAGTATGTAGCTACTCAGGTAACATGGCCCCCGGTACACAGCTAGACAGGTAATAGGGCCCTCAGTATATAGCTACTCAGGTAATATAACCCCCAGAATACAGCTAGCCAGGTAATAGGGCCCCAGCAGGTAATTAAAAATAAAAAATTCCAGTACTATCTCCAGCTGCCTGAAACTCCCGCCCATCTTCGTCTTCTTCCCGGCACAGGTGGCGTGACGTCATCATGCCGCGCAAGCGACGTGATGATGTACTCCCTCCAACTGTGCCGGACTATACTGCGGAGCATGAAATGCTCGCTCTCTTTTCCGCGGCAGCGTTCAAGTGTATGTGCGTCCATGGGATTTCTTGAGATGTTGCTTCAGTAGTACCACATAACCTTCTTTCCTTATGATGCCATCTATTTTTTGAAGTGTGCCAGCTTATCCTGCAGCAAAACAACCTCACAGCATAATGCTGCCACCCCCATGTCTCACAGTTGGGATGGTTTTCCTTTGCTTCCAAACTTCGCCCTTTTTCCCCCAAATCTAATGATGGTCATTATGGCCAAACAGTTAAATTTTGGTTTAGTCGGACCACAGGACATGTCTCCAAAAATCTAGGTCTTTGTTCCTGTTTGCATTTACAAACATTATTCTGGCTTTTATGTTTCTTTTGGAGTAATGGCTTCTTCCTGGCAGAGTGGCCTTTCAGCCCATGTCAATACTGTACTCGTTTCACTGTAGATAAAGACACAATCTTTCCAGTTTCCGCAAGCACATTCATCTCTGAGACACAAAACCCGTCTCATTCTTGAGCAATAAAATAGCTGGACATTCTCACCTTGTTTTTACTTGTGTATAATTGTTTATACAGATGAACGAGGCAATTTCAGGTATCTGGATATTGCACCCAAAGGTGATCCAGATTTGTGCAAGTCCACAATTCTCTTTCTGATAAGCTGATTTATTTAGACTTTCCCATGATGTTACACACAGAAATAGAGTGTTACTGATGTTCTTAAAATACATTTACAGATGTGTCTCTAATTAACTCAGATGTTGCCAATAATCCTATCATATGGGCTGTCTCAAATTGTTTAAAGGCATAGTAATCATAGTTTATGTAAACTTGTGACTTTGCAGAAAGTAGTAAAAATGCCTTAAATATTTATCTCTCATTTTTCTGGCGTTTGGCAAATATAGCTAATTTTGGTAATCCTAATTGACCTAAAACAGGTCAGGTTTATTCTGATTTCATGTCAGACAGTGAGAAGAGCATGCATATGTGTCTTTTTATATAGTGTGTGTAAACTTCCGTTTCAATTATATATACACTCACCGGCCACTTTATTAGGTACACCATGCTAGTAACGGGTTGGACCCCTTTTGCCTTTAGAAATGCCTCAATTCTTCGTGGCATAGATTCCACAAGGTGTTGCAACGATGCTCAATTGGTTACCAAGGGGCCCAAAGAGTGCCAAGAAAATATTCCCCACACCATGACACCACCACCACCAAACCTGAACCGTTGATACAAGGCAGGATGGATCCTGCTTTCATGTTGTTGACGCCCAAAATTTTGACCCTACCATCCGAATTTTCGCAGCAGAAATCGGGGACTCTCAGACCAGGCAAAAGTTTTTCCAATCTTTCTTACTGTCCAATTTCGATGAGCTTGGGCAAATTGGAGCCTCAGTTTCCTGTTCTTAGCTGAAAGGAGTGGCAAACCCGGTGTGGTCTTCTGCTGCTGTAGCCCATTTTGCCTCAAAGTTCGCCGTACTGTGCGTTCAGAGATGCTCTTCTGCCTACCTTGGTTGTAACGGGTGGCTATTTGAGTCCACTGTTGCCTTTCTATCAGCTCGAACCAGTCTGCCCATTCTCTTTGACCTTTTGGCAAACAACAAGGATTTTCGCCCCCCCAGGACTGCCGCTCACTGGAATGTTTTTTCTTTTTCAGACCATTCTCTGTAAACACGAGAGATGATTGTGGTGAAAATCCAAGGAGATCAGCAGTTTCTGAAATACTCAGACCACCCCTTTTGGCACCAACAACCATGCCGTTCAAAGGCACTCAAATCACCTTTCCCTTTCCCCATACTGATTGCTCGATTTGAACTGCAGGGGATTGTCTTGACCATGTTTACATGCCTAAATGCACTGAGTTGCCGGCATGTGATTGGCTGATTAGAAATTAAGTGTTAATGAGCAGTTGGACAGGTGTACCTAATAAAGTGGCCGGTGAGTGTATACTGTGTATACAGTGAAGGAGATAATTATTTGATCCCTTGCTGATTGTGTAAGTTTGCCCAGTGACAAAGACATGAACAGTCTGTAATTTTAAGAGTAGGTTTCTTTTAACATTGAGAGATAGAATGTCCAAAATAAAATCCAGAAAATCACATTGTATAAATTATGTAAATGTAATTGCATTTTGCTGAGAGAAATAAGTATGTGATCCCCTACCAACCGTTAAGAGTTCTGGCTCCTACAGACCAGTTAGATGCTCCTAATCAACTTGTTACCTGCATTAAAGACAGCTGTCTTAAATAATCATCTTTATAAAACTTTCCTGTCCACAGACTCAATTAATCAGTCAGACTCTAACCTATACAACATGGATGAAACCAAAGAGCTTTCTAAAGATGTCAAGATCATAAACCAACACAAAGCAGGAATGGACTAGAAAACCATAAGTAAGATGCTGGGTAAGAAGGAGGCAACTATTGGTGCAATAGTAAGAAAATGGAATTACTACAAAATGACTGTCATTTGACATCGATCTGGGGCACCATGCAAAATCTCACCTCGTGCGGTATCCTTGAACATGAGGAAGGTGAGAGGTCAGCCTAAAAGTACACGAGGGGAACTTGCTAATGATCTCAAGGCAGCTGGGACCACAGTCAACAAGAAAACCATTGGTAACACATTATGCCATAATGGTTTAAAATCCTGCAGTGTCCGCAAGGTCCCCTTGCTCAAGAAGGCACATGTGCAGGCCCATCTGAAGTTTGCCAATGAACACCTGGATGATTCTGTGAGTGACTGGGAGAAGGTGCTATGGTCAGATGAGACAAAAAATTAGCTCTGGCATTAACTCAACTCGCTGTGTTTGGAGGAAGAGAAATGTCTCCTATGAGCCAAAGAACACCATCCTCACTGTCAAGCATGGAGGTGGAAACATTATGTTTTGGGGGTGTTTCTCTGCTAAGGGCACAGAACTACTTCACCGCATCAATGGGAGAATTGATGGTAACAACCTCCTTCCTTCCACCAGGACATTAAAAATGGGTCATGGCTGGGTCTTCCAGCAAGACAATGACCCAAAACATACAGCCAAGGCAACAAAGGAGTGTCTCATGAAGAAGCACATTAAGGTCATGGAGTGACCTTGCCAGTCTCCAGACCTTAATCCCATAAAAAACTTATGGAGGGAGTTGAAGCTCTGGGTTGCCAAGCGACAGCCTCAAAATCTTAATGATTTAGAGATGATCTGCAAAGAGGAGTGTATGGTTATATATACGATACACTTTATTAGTGTTGAGCGATTATTATCGACAAAGTTGAAATCGGCATGGTATTTATGTTGATCGGATTTTTTAGATCACGCGATAATTTAGGTTAAAATCTGTGCATAATCTATTAATATCGCACCATTTTCGGCGCTTATTGTCATTTTGGCGGCCAGCAAATCAGCTTACAGAATAGAGCAGGGTGAGATGTGTGTGCGACGTCATGAATGGGATGTGTATGGTTGCGATTGGCTGGAAAAATCACATGACCTCGTTTTACATAGAACAGCCCTTCCTGTTCATGATCAGTGTCTGTTAGCGTCTCATAGCAGTAGGACGTGCGCTCTGCCTCTGTCCAAACAGCTCAGCAAACATCTCAGCGAAATTATTTTATTTTTTCACAGAGACAGCTCTACTTTTAGCTGTGATCCTTAGAAGTTAGTTAGATTTTAAAGGAGCATCTACCGCTGTAAAGTCACGAGGAGAACTGGGGGGGGGGGGCAGGCGAACACAGACAAGCTCTATAAAGGATACTGGAAAATGTACAGCCAAAACTTTGTTTAGACATTGCATTGCCTTATATTAGGATACAGATCTTTTCTAGTAACTGCAGGTCTATTTGTTAGGTGCAAAACTCCACTTTTATTATCAGCATACATTTCAGATAGGTGTTCTTTTTCAATTTTGCCCAGTCCAGCTTTGTTGATATAGCCACCTTGCACTTAAATTTGAATACAGCAATTTTGTAGTCACCACAGGTTGATAGGTGCCAAAAAATACCTTTTATTTATCAGTATACATTTCAGATACGTGTTTTTTTCACTTTGGCGCAGGCAGCTGTGTTGATAGAGCCACCTTGCAGTTAAATTTGAATCCAGCAACTTTGTAGTCACGACAGGTGTACTGATAGGTGCCAAAAATACCTTTTAATATCCGTATACATTTCAGATACGTGGTTTTTTTCACTTTTGGTCAGTCAAGCTTTGTTGATAGATCTACTTTGCAGTTAAATTTGAATCCAGCAACTTTGTAGTCACCACAGGTGTACTGATAGGTGCCAAAAAATACCTTTTATTATCAGTATACATTTCAGATACGTGTTTTTTTTCACTTTGGCGCAGGCCAGCTGTGTTGATAGAGCCACCTTGCAGTTAAATTTGAATCCAGCACTTTTGTTTTGATTTGAGGGATTTGAGAATAGCTGTGATTTGCTCATGCTGTGGCCCAGGACAGGTATAGTCAATGTCCAGAGAAACTAAAATGGTGGTTGAAAGACTCCTATTTTCGGCATTTTTTAATTTGGGGGTCAGACAGGTTTAATGGTCATACTGCGGTCCAGGACAGGTATAGTCAATGTCCAGTTCAACTAAAATGGTGGTTCAAAGACTCCTTTTTCTTGCACTTTTTAATCTGTGGGTCAGACAGGTTTAATGGTCATTCTGCGGTACAGGACAGATATAGTTAATGTCCAGTTCAACTAATATGGTGGTTCAAAGACTCCTTTTCCCGACACTTTTTAATTTGGGGGTCAGACAGGTTAAATGGTCATACTGCAGTCCAGGACAGCTATAGTCAATGTCCAGTTCAACTAAAATGGTGGTTGAAAAAAACTCCTTTTTTTCGGCACTTTTTAATCTGGGGTCATGCAGGTTTGGGGCTCATGCTGCGTTCCAGGACAGGGATATTCAATGTCCAGTTCAAGTAAAATGATGGTTCAAATCATACTGCCTTCTGGCACTTTTTAATTTGTGGGTCATGCAGGTTTAAGGGTCATGCTGTGGTGCAAGACAGGGCTAGTGAATGGTCTGTGATTTTTTTTTCTGTGGCTTTTATAACCTAATTGTCTTGCCTAAGATGTAGCACGTATACAGTTTGCTGTTGTGGATGTTAATTCCAGCTTCTCCATCCCTGTTTGGTGTAAGAATGAAGGTGTTCCTCTCCCATAGACTTTAATGGTCATCGGCGATAATCTATTATCGACTATCGGATATCTTATTGATAATTGCCGATATCGACTATCGACCCGATGACGATAGTCAACATAATCACTCATCACTACACTTTATATATCAAGTTAGGCATTGAGTGCCCACGACTAATATTGCTGGCTTACTTTCCCACCTGTACCTTGTTGTTCTCGCCCAAGTCTATATTTTGGTATCATTATTATCTCTTTTAAATTCTTAATAAAGATTTGTTCATTTAATTAGTGGTATTTAGTCCTCTATGTCTATATATGTTGCAGATTTTACCCCTTCTGAACTGACCTATCCATCTTCTGGCCTGTGATGGTCAGTGGCCACTTTAGGTTCTGCAACCTACTAGTCAACCTGACCCCTCTGTTTGTGGTTCTCTTTCCTTGCAGACCACAGGCCTAAAACCTAAACAAATAGTTGATCTACAGTATGTATCAACTGTATTTATGTCCTGATGACACAGATGGAGGCGGAAGTGGTACTCATCTGGGCAATCTGGGGTTCAAGTGAAAATATAAATAACAAATACCAGCTACTCATCCATCTGATATCAGCTTGCAACTATGTGTTAAGTGTCACCAGAGATAACCAAAAATTCCAATGTATAAAAACTGGTGTACGTTATTTACCCATTGTTAGTAAAAGCAACATTCTGAAAAAGTAATGAGAACATTTACCTTTACTTCCTTTGAGCATAACTCTTACTTTTAGTTACAGTGTGCACCAGAAAAAACTGATTCCGAGGGCCCACTTTCCATCTATACAAAACCAATACATGTTCAATTTCAGTTTTGAATTCTCTTTAACATATGGTAACTGTGTTCTCTGAAGTGTTGCTTATTTACTATGTTGTTCCCATATGTAATACATCAGTAAATTGTACAGAATTGCTAAATGAGAGCAAATTGTGATGCACTAATGGTATACACTGGTCCCAATTCTTATATAGAAAATGTTATAAAAAATGTAACATTACGTATAAGAGATATATTACATCTTTGTTCAGGTGCAGCACTGAACAGCCAGTCATTATCATGTCTAAAAGCTAGAATACTTTCCAGTTTAGGGTAAGGTCACATGTAGTGCCTAGCACAGAACCAAGGGTGGCATCTATGATCTAGGCGCATAGAAGCCAGTTCTAAATAGCTTTAAAGCAGTATAGAATTCGCCTGGATGTATGAACCTGTTCTACTGCAGATAATAGATTTAGCGCCTTCTATCTCCAAAATGACAAATCAGGTTCAGGTAAACCACTTTTAATTTGGTCTTCCTGTTCCAGCAGCAATGCACCTAGTTTTGCTGGCCTACTGTCATAAATGTGTAGAATCATACGATTGTGGTGCGACACACCTCAAGAACGCCCCCACATCTTTGGCGCATTGCAAAGTTTTGCGGGTGCCGCATAATGTGCCTAATTTTGGAGTGTGCCTGCTCATACATCTAGAGAACAGGGCTACAACAGTTTTTGAGCTGGAAGGGCTCCAGAATACTGATGCAGCTCCATACATACATGTCACCCCAAGTGTATATACAGCCTTGGAGGGTAAGGGATAATACATTTATGCACTACATTTTCAAATGTATATGTA
>JAODAL010015513.1:77500-83618 GCA_025379985.1 Phyllomedusa bahiana
CTGTTTATTTTCTTTTTTTTACATATAATTTCTGCATATCTTTGCAGAATTAAAAATAAATGTTAAAAGAAAATATTTCGCATATTCTCACTATTCTACAAATCATGAGTAAAGTAATATTTACCAGTTGACAAAAAATTATAGATTTTTTTTACCTACTATAGGAAGTATTGGAGCCTTAAGTATGTATATTTCGGGTATGTTCATACGGCGTGTTGGATCCGATTTTGGATCAATTTCATATGCGTGTTTGGATCAGTGTTTCAGACCCTAATTGGACCCAAACATGCATCTAACAATGTACAGTGTGATTTTACATTGCTTTAAATCTAAAACACGAATCGGAGTTCAAACGAGTGATCGCCGATACGTGTTTACATGGGTCTTTCTGATGCATCTTTCTGATCCGTTAAAAGAATTGTCATGTCAATTCTCGATCCGAAACATGCAGCTGACACCCCGTTTAATACTATAGGATGCGTTCCTGCTGTAGCACAACACTTGCGTGTTTGATGCGTGTTGGATGCTTTTTGGATGCAATTTACGCAGCACTTTTGGATGCGTTTTTTTCGCTGGGAGCCCAATTATCAGCACTTTAATGGAAGACAGTTGTAGTATAGGCAGGTACTGTATAGGAAGTTTTTTTTTTTTTTTTTTTAAAAAAATAAAAAAAATATAAGTAATTAATAAAATATCCCCGGCTGCTCTAACTCAGAGATTTTCCGTCTTGTCTTCTTGCCGGCACAGAGGGCATGATGTCATCAGGCAGCGTGATGACACTCACGCTGCCTGCGCTGAATACTTCGGAAAGCCACAAGTCTGCTTGCTGCCTTCCGGAGTCCTCTGTGGAGCATGGAGCGCTCCTTCCTGCTTCGCAGTGGTATCTTCAGTTGTATGCACTCCCAGAGGAAGCGCATACAGCTGAAGAGATCCTCGACAGCGCCCGGGCCATAGCAGCACCCGCACGCCGACGGTTACTTGAGTATAAGCCGAGGACAGCTTTTTCAGCACATTTTTTGTGCTAAGAAACTCAGCTTATAATCGAGTATGTACAGTAATAGAATCTAAAACTAATTTTACATTAAATAACCTACTGATGTTGTTCAGATTTTTGTAATTTTTAATTTTTATTACATTAAATTTGAAATTTATTTTTGCTGCTTTAAGCCTTTGTTCTACATACAGCAAGAGCCAGCACACCACAGGTGTCGCTGGGACCCGTGGTCCACCAAGCAAGATCAGTACCCTATTTTCTATTCACTGACATGCTACTCTAATGACTTTTCTTTTATTTTCAGCCTACCTATAATCTTTACATTATGGTAGTAAAGGTTATAGGTAGTAGAATAATGTTGTACCGTGTTAGCCATAGAAAGTAGTAGAATAGTGAAGAAATCAGGCGATACCTTTTGCAGGCTAACTGAGTATATTTGATGGTGAGCTTTCGAGAGAACTAGCTCCCTTCTTCAGACACGTTGTTATACAAGAAATTGAAAATTCACAGACTTTTTATACACAAAAGACATGGACCTTCAAAGGGTCCTAGAATTCTTAAAAATAACAAAATGAAATATAAGCAGAGAAGTCATTTACGGCAGGTCAAGACATCAACTATCTGGAAACTTGTGAGGCGTGACGGAGGGGTCAGTAATTCCGTGTCTTATCTGTAGCCATCAGATGTAATTTGTGGCCATCACAGTTCACACATAGTTTGACATAAAACTGGCATGAATATTTAGCCCATTTTGCAGAGTCTGAAATTTTTGCATTAATTTAAATTCCCACTCCTTTCTCTCCCTCTGCGTCTTAAAGTGTCCCATTAAAATCATAATTTTCAGATCTTCAATAGAATGGTCATCTCTAGAGAAGTGTTGTGCCACTGGAAGATCAGTTCTGCTGTTATTAATGGTGAATCTGTGTGAGTTCATGCTCTGGCTTAGTCTCTGTCCTGTTTCCCCCACATAAAGGCCTGTGGTCGGACATTGAGCACACATGATCAGATACACCCCATTGCTAGACCTGCAGGAAAATGTCCCCCTAATTCTGTGCACCTGCTGGGACTGTGGGACAGGTACACTGACAGCGGTGTGGATGTGCCTGCAGGCAGGGTGAGGTGCCATTTTCTGTTGGGGCCTTCAGGGCACTCCGGACAATAATACGCCGCAGGTTTGGTGGTTGCCGAAAGGAAAGGAGAGGGGGGACTGGGAATATGTCTTTGAGTCTGTTGTCCCTATGTAGTACAGGTTGAAGTTCCTTGGCAATCTTTCGTAGGATCTCCAGCTATGGGTTGTAGGTTACAACTAGGGGCACTCGTTCTTCCTTCTGGGTCTCTTTGTATGTGAGCAGACTGTATCTGTTGATGGCGGCTGCTTTGCTGATTTGATTGTCCGTCACCTTTGGCCTGTATCCCAATTGGAGAAATTTTGTCCTCAGATCCAGGAGGTGTTTGTCCAGGTCTGTCTTGTCGGAGCAAATACGATTGTATCGTATAGCCTGGCTGTATATAATGGATTGTTTTGTGTGCTTGGGGTGGAAGCTGTCATTTCTGAGGTAGGCCGTTCTGTCTGTGGGTTTGTGGTACACTGATGTGAGTAGCCGGTGCTCTTTGATGTGTATTGTAGTATCCAGAAAGTGGATTTTGCTCTCTGAATAGGTAAGTTTAAGGTTGATGGTGGGGTGGAAGTTATTGAAGTCATTATGGAATTGAATTAGGGCCTCCTCGCCCGCAGTCCAGATGACAATGATATCATCGATGTAACGGAGGTACATCATGGGTTTGGTGGTGCAGGTGGATAGATATGCTCCTTCCAGTTCAGCCATAAAGAGGTTTGCATACTGGGGCACACATCTGGACCCCATTGAAGTTCCCATTTGCTCTAGATATAGGTCCTCTCCAAATTTAAAATAGTTGTGGCTGAGTATGAACTGTATGAGCTGTGTTACTGGTTTTGTTGGGAGGTTTAGCTTCTCCAGGTGCGTCCGACATGCTGCAACTCCATCCTTGTGGGGTATGTTTGTATACAAGGATTCTACATCCATGGTTGCCAAAATGGTGCCCTCAGGAAGTGGACCGAGGGCATTGAGTTTGTTAAGAAGATCTGTGGTGTCCTGGATGTAACTAGGAGTATCTCTGACCAGGGGTTTTAGGAGATTTTCCACCCAACCTGAGATATTCTCTGTCAGAGTCCCAATGATAGGCCTCCCAGGGTTGCCCTCTTTGTGAATCTTGGGGAGCTGAAGCGATAGCCTTCTGTTCCTGCAGGGTTAGGTTATGGACCTGTTTCTTTAGTTTCCCCAAGATCTCAGATTTTACTTTGCTTCTGAAACAGTCAATGTATTTATCCAGTGCTGCATTAATTCCAGGCCGTGGGGTCCAGGTTGATTTTTTGATGGGTTCCTTATGGACTGTTCTCTCAGAGTCGCTGGTCTTTGTCTTTGTCATAGAAGTATTCCCTCAGTCCATTTTTCTGAAGAACTCCTCCATATCATTGCAGAGTTTGACATGGTCAGTGAGTGCTGAGGGGCAGAAGGAGAGACCTTTGGAGAGAACTGACCTTTCGTGTCTGTTTCGTGTCTGAAAAAGGATATAGGTAGTAATGCGCCAAAGTTCCAAAATGAACCAAAAACACAGACGAGGTGCGTTGAATTTTAGAAGCCATTTATGATCGCACAAAAAACTCAAACATTCAGGCAAATTATACATTGAAAACGAAACACTTTGAAGTGCCTTCTTTCATACATGTCTCCCTTAATGTTTTGGAACATAGAGGGTCACACATTGGTAATGCAATTTGTGTCGGGCATTTGGTTTATTTACTCCTTAATATGTAACATGTTTTTAAAGATGTCATATCACACTTAATAGATTTCTTGTTACTTGAAATGCAGGGGAAAAAAGTATGATAATTCTGTCAGGACCAATGCTAGACATTGCTAGTTGGGTCAACTTTGTGCACTGATTGACGGAATGATAAATTGTCCTGCTTGGGGATGTAATTTTCACCATCTGTATGTGTTCTGCTTTAGCACCATCCCTAAACAATCAGACCTACTATCTAAAAAAATAGGTATATTATTCCTTTATTGCAATTAAATTATATCATATAGCAATCAGTTAATACCGCCATGCAAAGACTCCACATAATGACCTAATAGTATCCACACAAAAATAGAGTACATCCAAAGTTTTGTTTATTTATAAAAAAAAATAAAAAAAAGATTATGATGAACCAGTCCATGGACCAAATTAATATGGATGAAATGATACCATAGTTCCACATCTTGAAGTTAACAATAAATATGCCAAAAAATTACTAGTGTGGGTGCACTCAACATCACCCACCATTTTATGACCAATTATTACCACCCCACAAAGATGGAACAGTTAGGGCCATCTTAACAGCATTAAAACCCAACAGACAAAGCAACACCCCGGCCCGCACAACCTCTCACAGGAATAAAAATGTAAATAATCTTAAGACTAAACTAATACTGCATTATCCAGAAGACAGCCAAGTTGCCAATTAAGGGAGCATTTTAGATGGTTATACAGCAGACATTGTAACTGACCATTGCCAGAATGCTGAAAAGGTGGCAAACAATTCCAAGGGCAGGTTCACACGTTCAGGTTTTAGATACAGTTTTTGAAGCCATAATGAGAAATGGAATTAAAACAAGGAGAAGTCCTAGTCTTTCCTTGAGATATGTCCTTCAATTGTGATCCATGACTGGTTTTGGCTTCAAAATATACATCTAAGAAGCTAAACCTGTGAACCCACCCTACAAGAAAAGGGAAGTGTTGGATAAGCTGGTCATGAATAGTGTTGAGCGATTGCGTTGGCTATCGAGATCGATTGATAGTCGATAGTCGGCCGCTATCGATAAGGTTTTTCGATAGTGAGCATCGATTATGCACGATGACCATTAAAGTCTATGGGAGAGCAACAACACCTTCATTATTACACCCAAACAAGGCTGGAGAAGCTGAAATTAACATCCACAACAGTCAAATGGATACGTGCTACATCTTAGGCAACACACTTAAGTTATAAAAGTCACAGAAAAAAAGTCACAGACCATTTACTATCCCTGTCTTGTACCACAGCCTGACCCTTAAACCTGCATCACCCACAAATTAAAAAAAGTGCCAGAAGGCATATGATTTGAACCATCATGTTACTTGAACTGGACATTGAATATCCCTGTCCTGGAAAAGCAGCATGAGCCCCAAAATGCATGACCCCTACATTTAAAAAGTGCCGGGAAAAAAGGAGTCTTTCAACCACCATTTTAGTTGATACTGGACATTGACCATACCTGCCCTGGGCCACAGCATGAGCCCCAAACCGCATGACCCCCACATTTAAAAAGTGCCGAAAAAAGAGTCTTTCAACCACCATTTTATTTTCACTGTACATTGACTATACCTTCCTGGGCCACAGCATGAGCCCCAAACCTGCATGACCCCCACATTTTAAAAGTGCCGGAAAAAGGGGGTCTTTCAACCACCATTTTAGTTGAAAATGGACATTGACTATACCTTTCCTGGCCACAGCATGAGCCCCAAACCTGCATGACCCCCAATTTAAAAAGTGCCGGGAAAAAGGGGTCTTTCAACCCCCATTTTAGTTTCACTGGACATTGACTATACCTGTCCTGGGCCCCAAACATGAGCCCAAACCTGCAGACCCCCACATTTAAAAAGTGCGGAAAAAAGGAGTCTTTCAACCACCATTTTAGTTTCACTGGACATTGACTATACCTGTCCTGAGCCACAGCATGAGCCCCAAACCTGCATGACCCCCACATTTAAAAAGTGCCGGAAAAAGGAGTCTTTCAACCACCATTTTAGTTTCACTGGACATTGACTATACCTGTCCTGGGCCACAGCATGAGCCCCAAACCTGCATGACCCCCCCATTTAAAAAGTGCCGGAAAAAGGAGTCTTTCAACCACCATTTTAGTTGAACTGGACATTGACTATACCTGTCCTGGGCCACAGCATGACCCAGGGCCGGAGTTACAGTGGGTGCGGTGAAAGCCCAGGCTGGCGTCCGTCATCTATTAACCCGCAGGTTAACATGCCCGATGACCAGCAACGAAAAATGCCCTGCTGAAG
>JAODAL010015514.1:0-83613 GCA_025379985.1 Phyllomedusa bahiana
GTTCCCTTTTATAACTAGGGAGCAAAGGTGCTCCCAAATAGTAAGGTTTGTTAGTGGCATGGTTTGTGCTGCAGCAAAAAAACCCACTGTGCGGGGGCTTTCACCACCCTTCTGTGGACATTGTTAATGGGCTGTAGTATTACCGTAGGTGCAGTTCTGCTTAACTCCTCCAAGTGTTATGACGTTACACTGGTGCAGAAATAAAGTCTTCCACGGTCACAGAGGTAATTTGAATCCTGTTCGTGGACGCCAGAATTTGTAATGGAGGTTGTGTGGATAAAGATGGTACCAGTCAGATAGAAGATGCAAATACATAAACTTTACTGGAGATAGTTACTTCACAGTGCAGGTCAGAGTACAACAGCAGTTTCTTTCCTTCTTACAACAGGGTCTCACAGCCACTTAGTCATCTCCCCTCTTTTTCTCATCAATCTCTCTCTCTGTTTCTTGCACATCCCTCACCAGCTCCTCTGGCCACATGGCATGCACCGCCTCCCTCGCTCTCGTTGCATCCTGTTCCTCTCCCTTGTCTCCACCCCCCAGATCCCCTGGGCTGTCGGTTGATCTAACAAAGTTAACCTGTGGCTGGGACTCCTGCCCAGTACAGTACTTAATTTTACAAAGCACAGTATAGACATATTAACAGGAACAACATATACAAACTTAAATACATTAGTGGGATACCACATGGGCAACAAAGTGAGTTTTAGACCTAGACAGTTTTCATACATGTGGCCCTAAATGTCTTAATATGTCATATGGTCATATGGCTGGAGGCCTCAAAATATTATCTATAACTCCAAGACTATAGAAAGCCTTTTTAATGAAATTTTGTCAGCAGATCTTATTCAATGAACCTCTCATAACATGTGCAGCAAGTATCCTCCATTTATGGTTAAGCACCCCTGATCCTCCATATTGCTGAACATTCTGGTAAGCATGTCTGGTGTTACTGCAGATATGTCTTTGTGATGTTCCATTTCTATTCCTGGATAGTTCATGGCTTATTCCATTGAACCTTCCTCGTCAGGAGGTCCCACAAGGAAAAAAGTCCAGTTGGGTAAAATCAGATGACCGCAGTAGCCAAAGTCCCATAGAAAGGATCTGATTCCTAAAAACTGCTCAAGTTTCAGGCATGATCTCTTGGAGTTGTGCAGGTCCCCCTTTATGTTTACGTGGAATATCACTGCACAACCAACACTGATCACACTACTGTCTAAAGCGATTGGATTAATTATGCTTTTTCATTATATCATGCAGTACAGGGCAATTTTCTTCAGGATAAAGTTGTGTTTGTGGATTTCTTGGAAAATTTCCCCCTGTCACCTTTAAATATTTTGGTTTTTAGGGTTATGCTAAAAAAAAAATTTAAATTTGTTTGTTAAACCTTGTGACACCCAAAAAAATTTTTTGATTGTCCCCAAAGGAAAATTTGCTTCAAACCAACGGCAGTACACAAGGTGTTTGCTTTATCGTGCCTTTTTTTGATGATTCACTCCCAAAAAAATCGTATGCATGAAGTGGCTTTTCTATGCAGCTCTTTGGGGGGGCCATTGCTCTTGGATGCCCCCCATTGCTAAAACCAGTTTGTGTAAAGACTTTCTTGGAGAAGCCAGCAATATGTCTTTACTAGAGAGGGGCGCAAATCGTTTAAAAAAGAAGGGGAATTCTTTTAAGAATTTCAGGAAAAACTTGGGTTCTAAACGGTAATTTTGGGGGTTTTGGGTGAACAAAATTTTTAGTTGGGCAGCCCATCTGCCCAAGGGGAAAACCATTGGAAAAATCCAAACCGGCTGTAAGTAAGAAAATTTTGAAACCCTTTTGTAAACTTTTTGGGGGCCCCCTGGGACCAGTTTAGTATAAGGGAAATTATCTTTTGTAAGAATTTTTTTTATTAATTTTTTACTAGTTTCTAAACCCTTTTAATTTCTTTTTGAAAGGTGGTTTTTGGAATTGAATTTTCCACCAAAAATGTTTGCATTGTAAACCCCCCTTGAATTTTGGGGTTGGGTTTTTGTTTTCTTTTAAAAAACCTTTTTTTTTAAAAAAAATTTCCTTAAATTTTTTGCCTTTTTTGGGCTTTTTATAATTAATTAAGGGGCCCTTGTTTTTTGAAAATTTTTGCCCCAAAAAAATTAAATTTTTTGGGGCCATAAACCAAACAAAAGGGGTTAATTCTTTTTTCTTTTTTTTCTCTGAAAAATTTGTAAAAAAAGGTTTTTTTTTCCTTTGAATTCTTTTGGGCTTTTAAAAAGGGGAAAAGGTTTTTGTGTTTTGGGCCCCAAAAAGTTTTTTCCCCCGTAAATTTTTTCTAACAAAAGGCGAATTTTTTAAATTTAAAAAACTTTGGTTTTTCCCTAAAAAACCGAAGTCCGAAAAGTTTGGCGTTTTTTTTGGGTTTAAAGGGGGAATTGCTTTTGTTTGGGGGATAAAAAGGTCCCCAGGGAAAAAAATGGCCCTTACTTTTGGGGGAAGGGCCAACTTTTGGGAGGAAGAAAAACCCTTGCTTTGAAAAATGTGCCGGAGATGAACCCCAATTTTAAAGGGAAACCGGCGGGATTCCCGGAAAAACCTTTCCACCGCCAAAAAAAAAATTTCCGGTGCCCGCGGGCCTTGGGGAGCTCCCAATTTTAACCGCTCCAAAAACCTGTTAATTTTTTAAAATTTTAAAGGGAATTGCTTGCCGCGGCGGTTGTTATTTTAAAAAACCGTTTTTTTACAGAAAAATTTTGTTTGTACATTTTCCAAAGAGGGTTTATTAAATTTTTTCATTTTTTGGAAAAAAAGGAAAATTTTGAAAGAAAAAGTTGGTCTTTTCCCTCCCAATTTTTTCCCCTTTTTAAAATGGGTTAATGCTTTTCTGCTCCCCAATTTGGGGAAAACCCCAAAAGGGGTTTTTTTAAAAAAACCTTTTTCGGGTGAATTTAAATTTAAAGGGAAAAACCAGGTTTTTAAAAAATACAAATTTTAACCATTAAAAATTTTTGGGTTGCTCAATTCTTTGCGCAATTTTACATCCGGGGGTTTAATTTAAAGGGCGTTTTTTTTGTGCTTTTGGGTGCCCCAAAAAAACCGTTTTTTTTCCCCCCCAAAAAAATAAAATTTTCCTTTTTAGCAAAATTTCCCACAAAGGGGGGGGGTTAAATTTCAATTTTTTTTCTTGTTGTTTTAGCGTAGAAAAAAGGGCAATTGTAACACGCTACAAAGCTAGTAGTTTGGTTCCCAAATTTTTCCTTTTGCGAAATTTTACACCCGGGGGTTTTTTAAGGTTGTTCTCCCTGCTGTTGTGACCCCAAAAAAAAAAACCGGGTTCTTTTTCACCCCCAAAAAATAAATTTTTCCCCGGGAAGCTTTTAATTCACAACCAGAAGGTTTAATTAAATTTTTTTTCTTGTTGTGTTGCTAGAAAAACACGCAATTGTAAACGCTACAAAGCTTTATTTTCCCCGGCTGCCTAAAATTTTTTTGCGCAATTTATCGGGGTTTTTTAAAGGGGCGTTGTTTTTGTTTGCTGTTTTTGACCCCAAAAAAACCGTTTTTTCCCCCCCAAAAAAATTTTAAAATTTTTCCCTTGTACCCTAATTAAAAAACAAAGGGTTAAATTAAAATTTTTTCCCTCTTGTTGTGTGCGGGGGGAAAACACGCAATTGTAACCCCTAAAAAAGCTGGTATTTTCCGGCTGCTCTTTTTTTTTTGCGCAATTAAACCCGGGGGTTTAAATTTAAGCTTTGCTGCTTTTGGGGTTTTTCCAAAAAAAAACCCCCCCTTTTTCACCGCCAAAAAAAAATTTTTTTCCCTGTAGCATAATTCAAAAACGGGGTTTTAATTAAAATTTTTTTCTCTTGTTGTGTAGGTGGGAAAAACCAATTGAAAACCGCTACAAAGCAAAGTATTTTCCGGCTGCTCAATTTTTTGCCTTTTTAAACACCAGGGGTTAATTAAGCGTTGTTCTGTTTGCTTTTGGGGTGACTCCAAAAAACCCGGCCCTTTTTCCAAACCCCCAAAAAAAAATAAAATTTTTCCTGTAGCAAAATTTCAAAAACGAAGGTTAATTACAATTTTTCCCTTTGTTGTGTGGGTGGGAAAACACGAAATTTTGTAAACACGCTACAAACCCCTGGTGTTTCCGGTGCCCCAATTTTTTTGCGCAATTTACACCGGGGGGTTAAATTTAAAGCGTTTTCTGCTGCTGTTGTGACCCCAAAGGGAAAACCGTCTTTTTACCCCCAAAAAAATACAATTTTCCTGTAGCATAATTCCAAGCAAAGGGTTTTATTACAATTTTTTTTCTTTGTTGTGTAGGGAAAGAAAACCCCGCAATTTTTTAACACGCTACAAAGCTAGTGGGTTTTCCCGGCCCTCTCAATTCTTTTGCGAAATTTTAAAAAGGGGTTTTTAATTAGGTTGTTTTTGTGCTGTGGGGCCCAAAAATAGACCGTCTTTTTCACCGCCAAAAAATCCCAATTTTTTTCCTTTGTAGCTTTAATTCAAAAAGCAAAGGGGTTAATTAAAATTTTTTTCTTGTTTTTGTGGGCGTAAAAAACACCCCAATTTTGAAACCCGCTACAAAGCTAGTTTTTTTTTCCGGTTGCTCAATTCTTTTCCCCCCAATTTACACCCGGGGGTTTAAATTTTAGCGTTGTTCTGTGTGTTGTGACTCCAAAAAAACCGTCTTTTTCCCCGCCAAAAAATAAAATTTTCCTGTGGGAAAATTTCAAAAGAAGGTTAAAAAAACTCAGTAAAAGAAACTTTTTTTTTTCACCGCCACAAAGAAATTATTTTGCTTAATTCATACAAAAGGGGTTAAATTTAAAACCCTTTGTTTGGGGTTTTTTTATTCAGTAAAAAAACAGAGGGCACATGGTTTTTTTGTTTTGGGGGCGATTTTTTTTTTTTTTCTTTGGCGCCAAATCGGGGTTTAAAAAAAGATATTTCCAAAAGTTTTGAATTTTAAAACAAACAGTTTTGGGGAGACAGAAAGGTGGGAAAGGGTTTTTCACCTGCAAGTGGCCGAGGCACAAACATTCCCCGTAGCGGGGGGCCCGCACAGCAAGGGGGCGTAAACAGCAGGGGTCATCTAGGGGGAAAGGCCCCCCAACTGCCCCTGCATTTTAGGGGCCGTGTATGATAGCAAAACCCCAAAGGTTCCCTTTATTTTGGGTTTACTAGGTCTACCCCTTCCTCCCAGAAGACATCTGGGCAACCCAGCCCAAAGTTGGTGGGGGAAAGTCAGAGGGCAACCCCCTTTGTTGGCATGGCCCCCGGGGGCGGGTCAGGGGCCCTCACCTGTCCTCAACCCCGCTCCCCGTCCCTCCGGTTCCTTTAGCCCGAGTTTTACTATGTGGTCTGGGCTCAGCGCCCCTATATAGCAAGGGATTTAACAAAATTTTAGGAGGGCAGCAGCGCTACTTGGGGAGCGAAGAAAAAGGGGGCCCCCATCCCCCGCTTTTTGCAGTAGGCGGCAAAGTTTAGATGTTGAGAGTGGCATGGGGGAGGTCATGTTGTGAGGGGTTAAGGGCCCCTGCATACCAAGGGCCCGGGGGTGAGGACAGGAAATGACGATGAAACACAAAAGATGATGATGTAGGGCCCCACCGCTTTTTGGGGGAACCGGGTGAGGCAAAAGGGTTTCATCATCGTCCCGGAGGGAAAAGGGGTCAGCTTGGGTCAGGCAGCGGGGGCAGCCAGCAAGTGGGTCTGGGTGGCCCCCTGAAATCAGCAGGATAGCAAACGTGTGAGGGGGGAAGCCAAAAGGCCACGGGGTAAAAAAAACCCCTTTGGGAGGTCCAAAAAAGTAGCGGGAACGGGGCCCCCAACGAGGCAGCGGCGGGTAGTCCCTCCCGTGGGAGCGTTGGCGGTTAAAACCCTTACTCGGCGGTTGGGGGGCAGTTCTTTGCTAAGACCCCCGGAGGAAACCCCAAAATGGGGATATGTAGAATCTGTAAGCCCGAAACTGAAACGTGGCCAGGGAGCTAACCCTTGGCACCACCCTGGGGTCAAACTCAGCCCCCTCCCCCATCCGGTGGGCCCCGGGGAGAAAAAGTGGTAAGATGTGGTGGTCCAAACCTTTCCGCCCAGAACAACAGCCCGGGCAGGGCCCAAATGGCACGCCCTGCCATTGCGCCAAATCAAGGCCCACCCCCTTGCAGAAGGGGTGTTTTTCTTTGACATTATCTCCCGGTTTCCCGATGCTCCTCCCCCTCGCTTAAACAAAGGCGCCCCGGGAAATCGTTCAGGAGGGGATTGCAAAGGGGACAACCCGTATGCGTACCCAAAAAAACCTAAGGGGCAGCCCGCCCGACCCTTTTCTCCCGTCCAAGGTTTGTTGGTTTCTGCGCCCTCCCTTTCCAAATGGTGGATCCCGCACCCCTTCAGAGGAAAAATAAAAGGCTTTTTGCCGGGGGCCGAGGTTTGGGGAGTTCCAAGGGCCCTAATTTTTTTTTCCCAAAAAAGGGGAGGTTACCAGAACTTTTAAAATATGTAACAGAAATGGGCCAAATCCCTTTAAAACTACGGTTTGTTCCAAGGGCGCCCTCCCATTTGGAACCCCCCGGAGGGGTTTGGGAAAAACCCCCAAAAACCCTTTAAGGGCCCCCAAAAAAGGTCTTTAGGGCAACTGGAAAGACATTGGGGGCCCCCCTTCCCCCCGGGCCCCCGGCAAAAAAACCAAAAAAAAAACCTTGGGAACCCCCCGGACCCCCCCCGCCCTTTTTCCCCAAACCCACCGTTGGGCAAACCCGCTGTTTCCCGCGGGCCCTTTTCCGCCTCCTTTCCCCACCACCCCATCTCAGGGCCCCCACAAGTTTTGCTCCTTTATACAAAATGTGTAGGGACAGCCGGGTTTTCACGCAGGTTTTAAAAACCGGGTTGCCTCGGGGAAGAAGTCACACGGGGGAACAATGCGCCCCGTCATTTCAGCAAGAAATCAAAGTGTGGCTTTCTCCGCGGCCCCAAGCCCAAAACGGAAAACCTGGTGACCACAATTTGGGGGGAAAAAGGTGTCCGCGCTGCACCGGGGGGAAGGGAGGGGCCCTGCCCCTGCATGGCGCACGTTTTCAAACTGGGTTGGGGAAAAGTTTTCCCGGAAAATTTTTCCACCGTTTTTCGGGAATTTTTTGAAAATGGGGGAAGGGAAAACCTGTGCATGCACTTATCCATTCGTACCCAAAAACCCGGAAAAACCCTCCTCGAGTTGGCAAAGGGGACAGAAAGGGCCCCCCCCAAAACACTTTGATATCCCTGTTTCCCCCCCTTGGGGAAATTTCCCGCCTTTCACATGTTGGACCGTTTTTATGAACAGAGAAAGGCCCCTTAACGTTTTTTTTATGATCCAGGCAGACAAAAAGTACTCCCTGTGTAAACTTTGTTTTCAGCCCGTGGCAGCTCATGGTGGGCAACCCGCCTTTGTTGGGGGCCAAAACGGGAAGGCCACGTTCTTTGTCATTCCCCCAGGCTACGGGTGAATAAAAGTTTATTCCATGCTTCCCTGTCCTGGAACGATGCTGAAAAAACTGGGCTGGGGCGGGGCTGGGGGGCTTTTGGGGGCTAATTTCGGGCCCCAAAAGAGTTTCCGGGGGGGACTGAAATGGAGGGGAGGGAGGACATTGGAGAAAAAGCCTTGTCTGGTGAAATGAGTGGATTTTTTACCCGGGGACAAGGAGGAGGGGCAGGAGCGCTGGGGGGTGGATGGAGTTTAGGAAGGAAGGCAGATGACCCCCCAAACAACCCTGGCAGTTTTTACGTGGAAATGGAGGAAAGGGGCCCCCCGATGTCACTTGTGCAGGAAGGGGCCCCCAGCAATTGGGTTATTTGCCTGTTTTGTGACCGGGCCGAAAAAAGTTTAGCTCCGGGAGAGGGTTACTTCTGGCTTCCACCCTATTTGGGCCCTCGTCCGGGCCCCCCCAAAATGGGAGCCCCTTTTTTTTCCCCCTATTTAGGGGGGGGGAAAAAAACTCAAATTTTATAGGGGAAAAAAACCTCCGTAAAATTGGCCGTGCCTATGTGGCCCGGCCATCCTCCCCCCCTCTACAGGTTTTTACCCGGGGGGGGGTTTTTTAGCGCTTTACGGGTTTTCTTTCCCGGCTGCGGGGGAAAGGGGGGGGGGGGTAGGGGTACCAGCTCCTTTTTAGCGTAACCTAAGTTGGAAATCATTTTTGGCAGTTTTTTAAACCCCCCCTAGTGGGGGAGGGGTAGTCGCCAGATGCAGAGCAGCAGGACCCGGAGCAGTCCCTGAACCAACAGGGGGGTGGCCTACTTGGACGCACTCTGCCCCCCAGTTAGAAGATTTCCCCTGGGACTACCCGGGCAGGCCAAACTGGATGTGTGGCCCAACTTGCCGGTTTTTCAGTGGAGAAGTGTCCTGCCCGGCCGTTGTTTGGCTTTAGAGCGGGGGGGTTCAGTGCGGGGGGGGCCAATTTTTTGTTAGCCCCAAAGGGGAAAAACCCCCTTGGGCCAAAAGGGAAATTTTGGAACGAACTTTACCTTTGTCAAAAATGATAGGCGTGGAAACGGCCGGGTTTTTCCCCCAACCCAAAGCCCTTTGGCGTCAGGGCTAAACAGCCTGACGGGTCACCCCAAAATGTGAGAAATGGGTTTTTGGGTTTTAAAACTACCCGCCTCAGCCCCTTTTGATGCCCGCCACCCGCCCGATTTCCCCACATCTTTCTGGGCAGTTTCTCCTCTGCAACAACCATCTTTTTCCCGGGGAACCTGGGGATTGGCCCCCCCCTCCACACTGTGGCCCTTGTGCCACTGTCTGAAACCCCTGCTGCTGCTGTGGGGGGGTGCCTGCCCCTGACCTCCCATGGGTCATTGTCCCCTCTGTGGCCCACTCCCGTTTTTGCCACCTCCCCGAAATGTCATTTATGCCACTGTCTGACCCCTGCTGCCCGTGCCCGTGACCTACACACTGTGTTTATTTCCCCCCTCTGTGGCCTACTCCTGTTTTCCCCCCTCCAAAATGTCCCTTTTTTGGTCGGGTGTTTGACCTCATGTGGGTGCTGCCGTGCCTTTCCAACTGTTGGGCATTGTCCCACTCTGTGGCCTACTCTGTTTTTTCCCCCTCCCG
Organism: Phyllomedusa bahiana; assembly: GCA_025379985.1. Classification (NCBI taxonomy): domain Eukaryota; kingdom Metazoa; phylum Chordata; class Amphibia; order Anura; family Hylidae; genus Phyllomedusa; species Phyllomedusa bahiana. The sequence continues at coordinate 9,068 of JAODAL010015514.1, forward strand.
GGAAAGTCTTTTGGCCCCCTGTCGACCCAAAGCCCCTGCTGTTGGCTGGTTTCCGGGGACCTAAAAACACCTGGTCATTTTTGCCACTTGTGGCCTTTCTCCTGTTTTTGCCACCTCCAGAATGTGATTGTGCCACTTCTGACCTTTATGTGCTCCCGTGGCTGCTTTCCGTGACCTACACATGTGTCATTGTCCCATCTGTGGGCCTTTCTCCCGTTTTTGCCCCCCCCAGAAATTATTGGCCACTGCTGACCTACCCCCTTTGGGTGCTGCCGTGACCTAAAAACTTGGCGGGCCACCCCCTTTGACCCTTCTCTGTTTTGACCTCCCAAACCCGGTTTTGTGGGGGACTGTTTTGGGCCCCATGTGTTCTGGGGCTGTGCCGTGACCCACACAATGTGTCTTTGCCTTGTCTGACCCCTTGCTGTTTTCCCGTGGCCCCGCTGCCGTGGGCCTACCCCACTGTGTCATTGTCCCACTTCGTGGGGGCCCACTCCCTTTTTTTGCCACCTCCAGAAAGGTTTTTTGGGGCCATGGGCCCCATCTTCATGTGGGTTGGGCCCTGGGCCTAACACTGTGTATTGTTTCCCAACCCGCCTTATTCCTGTTTTTGCTCCTCCAAAATTTTCATTGTGCACTTCCGCCTTTTTGTCTTCATGGGTTGGCTGCCCGCGTACCTTCCCCATTTGTAAATTTTGCCCCCTGTCCCACTCACTGTTTCTTTGCCACCTCCAAAAAATTTTTCCCAATTTTTGCCCTCTGTCTGCCCCTTTCTGTTTTCCGTGACCACACAACCCGTCATTTTTTGCCCCCTGTTGGGCCCCTGCTGCTGCTGTGGCTGCTGCCGTGACCACCCACTGTGTATTGTTTCCATTGTCTGACCCCCATGCTGCTCCCGTGGCTGCTGCCGTGAACCCACCCCACTGTGTCTTGTGCCACTGTTGGGCCTCATGCCCGCTAGGGTGGCCGTGGAAACCCCAACACTGTGTCCCTTGCCCACTCTGTGGCCCAAATCCTGTTTTTTTCCACCTTCCCGGGGAAAGTCCCTTTGCCCTTTCTGACCCCACTGCTGGGGCTTTCCGTACCTCAACTTTTTTGTCCACTTGTTTCCAACCTGAGGCCCCTCAGCTTTTTTTTTTCCAATTTTCCTCGCCCTTTCTTTTCGGCTCTTCCCCCTTCCCCGTTTTTGCCCCTTTTGCCCCCAGTGCCGGGTTTTATAATAAATGATTTCCATGGCGGCCCAGCTGTGCGGCCCCTTACCTAAAAAAAACTTGTTTTTGGCCCAAAACCGTCCTCTCCTTTTTTGCCCCCTTCCCCAAAGTTTCTACCGCACCCTCAGGCCCGTGCAAACCTTTGGGAAAATTTTGTTTTTTAAAATTTGGATTTTTTGACCCCAAAGTAATTTCCGGAACGAGGATTTTTTGCCGGGAAATTCCCGTGGGGATTGGGGAAAGCCCAATTTTGGGGTTTCCGGCCCATTGTATTTCCATCTTTCAAACCCCCTTTTTTGGCCCCCCAAATTTTTGGCCTGCCCCCCTCCCACACCAAAATTGTTTTTTATTTTAGTTTGAAGTTTCTATACTATTTTTGAAATTGTCTTTTTCCCTTTTTTTTCCCAATTTTTTTCATAAATTTTGTTTCCCCCCTGGGGTTTTATTGTCCCGTTTTCCTTGCCTCACAATGGAAAAATTTTCCTTTTTGGCCCCCGTTTTTATAGAAATTTTGGGCCCCGCACCCCGGCTGGCTTTTTTTTTGGGGTGGGTGGGTAAATTTTTTAGGAGTGGCCACCGGGCCAAAACCCCAGAATTATTTTTGTGTTTTACCTTGCGGTTTCTGCTGCCTGAAATTCATTTTGTAAAAAGTGCCCCTGTCTATAAGGTGTCCCGTGGGTGGTTTCCGTGGAAAAAAACCCTTAAACGGTTTAGGGCCCCGTCAATTCATTTTTTTGGTATAAAAATAAAAGTAGGAATTTACCCCCTTGTGTGGGCCAAATACATGGCCCAAATCCCCTTAAGATTTAAAGGTCAAAGACTTTTAAACTCGGCAATCCTAAACAAACTGGTCAAAAATTGTTTTCCCACTCCCGTCCCTAAAACTTTTTCCACCCCCGCTGAACCCTTTGGCCCCCAGACCCCCACTGCTCTATTCTTTCCCGGGGCCGGGCATTTTATTTGTCCATTCTTGGCCCCCAAACCCTGTTTTGAAAATACAAGTGATTGGATTTAAAAAAAACCCCTTCCCGGGCCCGCGGGGTGATCAAAAAAGGACTTGGCCCCCTCAGGGCCAATTAACTTTTTGAAAATAAATTGGGTTGGACTTCGGGAAAAAAATTGCTCCTTTTTGGCGTGCGCCGGGTCACACGGTTTAGCCCCCTCGGGCCCCCACTTGTTTTTGGCCCCAACCCCAAGTTAAAAATTCCCCGCCTTATTTGGAGGGTTACCAAATTTTAACCATTCCCCACCCCTTAATTTACCCCAAATTTTGCCACTTTGTCAAGCTTTGTGGGCTTGTCTTTTAAAGCGAGGAAGTTGGGAAATGTGTTTTTGGGTTTTTTTCCCTTTTTAATAAATGTTTCAGTTCCCCCTTGGGTTAAAATTTTTTTTGACCCCCAAAATTATTTTGGGAAAGTTACCCAACCGCCCAGAATCTGTTGTGTTCCTTGCCATTACTGTGCGTATGGATTGTGATAAATTGATGAACATGTTATGAGGGTTTACTGATGCTGGTTGACACAGATGGCAAACAAAACTTAGAACGGAATCAGCAGTCATATGCAATTAATATGAATTGTGTATAAAAATAAAAGTAGGAATTTACCATTAGATGATGGATAGCAAGATGGACGATGACAAGTGAACAGTTGAAGATGGAATGATAAATGACTTCAATCTAGAAGCAATACAATAAACAATACCTGACACTAATAACTAGCTTTCCCTACATCTGTCCATAAAAACTGTCCCTACTGCTGACCCTAGCACCAGACTCCACTGACTCTATTCTATCCCTGAAGACATCATTAATGTCTATTGCTATGACCCTAACCGAACTGTATAGAACTACCAAAGAGAACTGAGGATAAAACACACTAAACAACTGACACACGCCAGAACTGATGCAAACGAAGGACTAAGGACATACAGGCTCTAGTTAACTTAGTACAGAAAACTAAACTAGAACAGGACAAAACAGGACGAAAATGCATAAAAAACTAGAAACAGAATGCAAGCAGATCACACGACTCAAGCTCTCAGCTTTACAATGTACTCTGAGCCAGCCACCAAGTAAACCTCAGCTTTATGGAGGGCTAGCAATCAACCATTCCCACTTAATTGAGCTCAAATGTGCCACATAGTCAGCTTAGTGACATTAGATCTTGTAAGCAGGAGAAGTTGAAATGGGAGGAAGATTTCTGCCATTTGTAATAGAGGGGTTGCAGATTCTCATTGAGTAAGGTATGTTTTGACCAAATTATGAAGCAAAAGATACCAGTTCATAGAAAGGAAGCCACAGAATTGTAAATCCAATATGTAAAAAGAGGAGCTTACTTACGAGGTTAAAATAATTAAACTTATTTAGTCTTGAGAAGATACATCTAAGGGGATAAATGATTAATTTTATTTTGTACATATATGACTCCTTCATAAATAAAAGCTGTTTCATGTAAACCTCCTCAAAAGACAATGGGGCCCTCCCTCCACTTAGAGATAAAAAAGGATTAATCTCCAGAGGTAACAAGCCTTCTTTACCATAATAACTATCTGTGGAATAGCTGCCTCAGGAGTTGATCACAGCAGGAACAGTTGAAGACTTCAAACAAGGCTTAGACGATTACTCGCAACAAAATAATATGCAGTATATACTTTTGTAGCCATATAATTTTCTTGTTTTGAATGTAGATCAAGTCTGATCATCATTTGGGATGAGGAGTGAAATGTTCATTTTAGAGCAGATTTGTTAATGCATTATGGGTTTTATTTTTTTGGATCAATTTGGGAAAACCAAATTTTAAAACTACCAATATTCCTCCCTTCATCTACATCTTCTCCTTGCTCCTTGCTTTTGTCATCTTTAATAGTTATCTAACTATGCAAGACAATCTTAAAGATGAGTTTTGGAACTTGCCATTGAGACACAAGAAGACCCAAGCTAAATTGATAACCTTCTTCTGAGTAGTTGCCCATAGGCTTAAGGACCGTTTACACGGCAAGTGACAAATACCGGTCGGTTATGATGATGAGGGGAGAAAAGCCCTTCCCCTTCACATTGAGATGCACATATTCCGTCAGGAAACCGGACGGAAGATTGTGCTTGCTCAATGCTTTGTGGCCTGACCGCGGGCGGAAAAACTGCCGGACGGAAAACCCGTGCAGTGGGACTGCTGCACAGGTTTTCCATAGAGCACCATTGTGCTAATTTTCGGCCGGTTTTTCAGGCGGTCTGCAAAGCCGAAAACTCGTGCAGTGAGGACATGCCCTTAAAAAAAATACTCATGAGTAAATATGAGAGGGAGACCCTCTAGATTGTGTGGAAAATGTTGCAATTTACTGGACCTCATTGTCTAGGTTGAAGAAGAATGTAGAGCTATAAAACATTGAGAGTTGTTTTCTTCAGCTCAGTTCTGTATGTATATAATGTTACCGACTTAACATTATCATAAGCATGTTTTAGATAGATATGTTCTTTAGGACTATCTGTTTATTTATTTTAACATCTAAAACCTGAATGCTGCCTTTGCATTTTAAGAAAAGGTAATTTTAAATTAAAATGTTTGTCATATTAAATTTGGGTCATCATATATTTAGTGAAATACATACACATGTAACCCAAATTACAAAAGATGCATACATATGCATGTATTCTTATGTCCGTCCATAAATATGTTGCATTAATGCATGGATATATGTATATGATTCATAAATGTATATGCAATATGGAAAGCCTGTAACATACTTCTGTTATTATTTATCGATTTATTTTCTATCTATCTATCTATCTATCTATCTATCACCTATTCATCTTTTCTGTAGCATACAACACAAATATACATATAAAATCTAGAACAGAATACTTTGATGAAGATTGCTATACTGGGTCTTCAGCTTTCTTCCTTGGTGGCAGATATAAGCATTTTGATTGTAATGTAGCAAGCATTTGGTGGAAATGAAAATGAATACAAAAGAACAAATAGAAAAAAAAAGCTATAAAATTATAATGAGGGAGCATGCAGCCTCTCTCAGCAAGCGGCTCAACAGAGCAGAAGCAAGACCCCAGTTACGGCACTGTGACTCATTATTAGAATCCTTTGCCTAAAGGGTTGGAGCAGTGATGCAGTGGAACATCATGCTGGGAACCTGATAGCTGGATGGAGTGACTGTGAGGCTAATCAGCTGAAGGCTCACACTTGTTTCCTGACAGACATATGCAGAATCAAGCATTACAAAGTGGGACGTATCTAAGGCTGTCTGGGTGCAGACTCCTGAACTAGTGAAAAATGGGTGCTGCAGTACCACAGTTTATATCTACAGCAGGGGGAATACAGTCAAAACTGTTGCACAGAGCATTGAGTTATGTGCATCCTATCATACATCTCTGCAATCAATAAAATATGTTTAGTGTGAATGTGAAAACGTTTAAGATGAGAGAAAACTGAATTCATTATCCAGTGCCATTAAGGAGAGACTCTGGTCTATAGATATATAAAGTTAAAGTAGTGCATAGCTATATACTGGATCCTTGTTCTTTAGGGCTGTTTATATATTTGACTTCTATGTAGTGCAGGGTTCTCAAATATGTGGCTTGCAACCCCTGAGGCTGTCATCTATGGCCCTCAGGAGTGGCAGGGTCCTGCTCTAGTGGCTGGGACACTCTGATCCAGGCCATTTAACCCCTTAGATGCCATGGTCAATAGTAACTGCGACATAAAAGAGATTTGACAGAACAGGTCTCTCTGTCCTCTCCATCGACAACCCAATGGTTGTCCGTGGGGAGCCAATAGTTGCTATTACCGCTGGAGGCCTAACAACTGTCTGTGACATAGGCCTGCCGGAAGGGCTTGTCAGGCTGCCTGAGGGATAGCATAATACATTGCAGTACAGTTATGTACTGCAATGTATTATAACAGTGATCAAGAGATTGCTCAGAACAGTGCAATATCAGGACAAGTTAAAAGAGAAATATATATAATAAATATAATAAAAATAAAATAAAAAACACATATCAAACTTCCCCATTATAATACACAAAAAAGTATACATATTTGGCATTGCCACACGCATGGACGATCACTTGTCTAAACGCCGATGTGTGTTTGCTAATTGCTAGATGCGTGTTAGGGTCCGAAAGACGGATCCATACATGCATCTATAAATGTAAGTACAACAAACAGAACACCCCACGTGAATTTACCCTACTAGATAAGGGCCCCAAATTAAACCCCTCGTGTGCCCAGGCTAAAAATGTCATGATTGACCTTTTCTTTTATTAATTGTCTTAATGCTTAGAACCCAAATTAAACACAAAAAAACAATTATATTTAGAGGCAATTTTTTTAACACATTAAAGTAAATTTTTTGGGTTAACAGCTGACAGCTTTCTGATGGGAATGGTACACACTTGTGTTTCTCCTTTTGGGTCCAATGCTATGATGTTTCCCTTCTAGACATTAGTCAACAGTGCCTCTGAAAATGACAGTGCCATATAGGCCTGCCGGAAGGGCTTGTCAGGCTGCCTGAGGGATAGCATAATACATTGCAGTACAGTTATGTACTGCAATGTATTATAACAGTGATCAAGTGATTGCTCAGAACAGTGCAATATCAGGACAAGTTAAAAGAGAAATATATATAATAAATATAATAAAAATAAAATAAAAAACACATATCAAACTTCCCCATTATATTACACAAAAAAAGTATACATATTTGGCATTGCCACATTTGCAAGGATCTAGGAAATAATTTTGTGTTATATTGAATTTGAAAGGAATGCCAAATGCCAACTGTAAAAATGTTTTTTTTTTTTAATGTGCATCCAAATTTGAGACCCGTGGTGTAGGACATAGAGAGGGCAATATGATATGAAAGGATGGTGGTGAGTGTTATCATATCCAATTACCTGGCACAATTTGAACCCCCTGGTGTAGGGTATAGAGAGAGCAATGAGACATAAAAGGATGGTGATGAGGGTAAACACTCCCCATTTTAATTTAATAGTACCAGGTACTGTGGGTCCCAGATCTTGGAATGTATGCCCATAACAATGATTTGGATTGCTTTCCTATCTACTGTTATTACAGCATGTAGCAAATGAAGCTGCAGTGGTGGGGTACACCCCACTGCCTGTTATTTCAACTTTTGTCATTCTGGAGGTGGAAGATATGAAGATACTTTGCGCCAGTTGTGCACTTGTCAAACCTATCTTTCTTATACACCTCATAGATGGGTATGTCTCACTTTACACACATGTGATTGGTATGTACATGTCATTGACATACACATGTAGCAGAGTTTAACTGGATGGTGAAATAAGTAATTTTATAAATAAGGATTTACAGGTGCATTATTCTGATGCCTTACATAAGCAAATGATAGCAAAATTAGTAAAACAGTGCAATATATTTTTACTATAGCTTTGCTGGACTTTTGCATTTAATACAATAATCTAGTAATCCTGCAATAATTCAGATTAAGTTCCCTCCTAAAAACCCCTGTAAAAAAAATTCATAAAAGATTAAAATTTTTACTTCTCACTGCAACTAAGAACAATCGCAATTTCCCTAGTAGGGTGCAATTGGAAGGACACTTGAAGGATGCACGAATTCGTTTTTCCACCGTGTTAAACTCAGAGGTTCAAAAGTCTTAACACAATTCTGTTGATTGGAATATCTTTCTAAAACTGTCCTGCCAAAAACATATTCTTGGTAAGGGTGTATGTCTGGAGCTATGTGGAAAGCGGAAATAACATTTGTCAGGAGCAATTGGTCCTTAGCAGACTTAACTTCAAGCAGAGAAGTATGTCTACTTGTCATTATCTTACCTTTCTTTTTCTCTTATTAGTACAGAATCCTTGAGAAATAAGCAAAACTGCATTAACCCTTGGGCTGTAAGATGGATCACGCTTTTTTAAAACAAAGCAAAGGGCGGGAAAAACTATACTCGAAACGAACATCAGTCAGTGGCCCGTAAATTTATCTTTAGGTTTATTCTTTTTTGGAACTATAATATTTTTTCTATGATCATTTTTTCTCAAGAAAGAAAACAATCTCATAGTAAATTAATATAGACTGCTTTGTTTTTGCATTATAAAAGAAAATCCATTAAAATTATGACGATACCAGGTTTAGACATAGATTACATAAATGGGTATTTTCACCACATTAATTAGCTTCGCATGCAGGCAAAGGTAAATAAAGGTTTATACCAAATACATTGCTCTTCTGATTTTGCTTCATTTCAGAGTTAGAGCAGTTATTATCTCCTGATTATAGAAAGTTTCGTAGTTTACCAATCACCGGTCTCTGCTCTAGCAGCCCTGGCCAGGATGGTGATATCACTCCCTGATGTGTCTTATCAGCAACACAGGAGCGTGTTTGTTTTTCTTAGTTACAAACTTTAATCTATTAAAGCTCTCTATTCTTCTGCCTTGCTGTTATAACCCTACATCACCAATATCCCTTTAATAGGATCAACTAGGAATTGCAGAGCTGGGATGTCAGTAACTGCTCCCAGCCTGAACAGAAAGTGGAAGTCTGAAGCTGGCTGTGAAGAGTAGGCTCTGTGAAACAGCCTAATGAGAAAACGACTTTAAATGGTATTTATCAGCAGAAAATAAGCTGTATTTAAAATCAGGTTTTTATAAATTTAACAAATTAGGTCATATTATTTTGTTGTACTGCTATGTTTTACACCAGTATTTATTTCTATTTAACATGCACCATGTTCATCAATGCTGAGTTACTATAGCTTTCCCTGTACGGGTATGTTCACACAGCGTTTTTTAATCCGATTTTGGATCAGTTTTGGATCCCAAAATCGCATCCAAAAACGCTGCGTCATTCGGATCCAAAAGGGATCCAACACGCAGTTGCGTGTTTGGATGCGTTTTGGCTGCAGCAGAATCGCACCGTATAGTTTTAAACTGTGCTCCTGCTGCGTCTTTTGGATCAAGAATTGACATGTCAATTATTTGAACGGATCTGAAAGACGCATCCAAAAGATGCAGTGAGACACGCATGGACGATCACTTGTCTAAACGCCGATGTGTGTTTGCTAATTGCTAGATGCATGTTAGGGTCCGAAAGACGGATCCATACATGCATCTATAAATGTAAGTACACACGGACAGAACACGCCACGTGAACTTACCCTACTAGGATGAAGGCCATTTAAACACATCGGTGTGCCCAGGCTAAAAATGTCATGATTGAGCCTTTCCTTCATTATTAATTGTCTTAATGCATATAGACAGCCAATTAAACACAATAAAACAATTATATTTAGAGGCAATTTGTTTAGACACATTAAAGTAAAGTTTTGGGTTAACAGCTGACAGCTTTTCTGATCGGAGATGGTAGCACACTTGTGTCTTCTCCATTTGGTCCAGACTGCTATGATGATTCCTTCTAGACATTATTCAACAGTGCCTCTGAAAATGACAGTGGCATACAGATGATTCAAATATTAAATGTAATCTAAATAGTAACTGTGCTCTACATAGTGAAATAACCTATGTTTGTGCTCCACACAGTAATAGTGCCTCCTATAGACCCCACAAAAAAGGAGGACTCATGCTGTAATATTTCCCCCTTTTAGGCCCTGCAAAATATTAGTGCCCCATTTTAAGAGTTACATACCCTGTTTCCCTGAAAATAAGACCAAGTGCATTTTTTTATGCAATTCAGAGTTTGGCTGCTTATGCTGATGTTTGTAATGAAATCACTACAGTATATTAATACATGTTGATTTTTTGTTCAACAATAAATGTGAATTCTTGTTCATGGAAAAATAAGACATCCCCTAAAAATAAGTCTTAACTCTTTTTAGGAGAAAAAATTAATATAAGACACTTTCTTATTTGTGGGGAAATAGAGTAGTAACATTTCCTCCTTTTGTGTTCCAGACAGGAATAGCATCCATTTTGTGTTCCCCAAACAGCCACACATAATAAAAGCCCCATTTTGTGTTATTCTTATCTAACTTTGTTCCCACAACAAACAACATGCCTGTGGTCTCTTGTGGTTCCTACTGAGCGCTGCCCAGAGCAGGTGGCACAATGATGTCACTTCATTGCACCACCTGTGCCAGGCTGTCAACATCTTATGCCCTCAAAGGTCTGAAGCAGGTAGAGCAATGCTATCACTGCATTGTGCAGCTTACCCTAAATCCAGATGTTTTTAGTCTACTGCAGAGAATGGCATGATGGGGAGGTTTGGTGAAGTGTGGGGGTGGAGGAGAATTTTATGAGTGCCGAAGACAGGAGCTTCTAATATGCCTGACCATCTAAACAATTCAGTGTAAAAAATGTTGAATAGACAATCATTTGCACGACACCTACCCAATCATCTTGTAGTAACATACACATTTTTAAACAGAACATAAGTAATACTATGTCTGTTTATTACTTCATAGATACATGTACATCATAAACTTGGGTGATGGGGGTGAAAGGATGGAGTGGATGGGTAACTACAGCTGACAGGTGCTGGATATTAGGCAAGGCCACATTGGCGGGATCCATAATTATGGTCAGTTCGTACTGTGACGACTAGCAGTGTCAGTATACACCGATACGGTGGACATCAGGTAGTTGGTGAATCCTCTCTGATCACCACGAGCGTTGATGGTAAGGATATGGAGACCACTCACAGTGACAGCCGAAATGCAAGACCAGGGCTCCAGTTATAGGCAGAGGTGATGGGTTACAGCAGGCGTAGCAAAAGTAAACAAAAATGTAGTATTAAATAAAGAAATATCCCACATAAATATTAGCAGGAAAAATATACTTCAATAAAACATAACCTTTATTTCATTACTAAAATCTATGTTCAGAAAAGTATATTAGACTCACTCCACCGTATTGGACCGTGACAGATGCAGGGGCACGGACACGTCTGCAGACCCAAGCAGGTCATGTCACAGCATATCAATAAGGTTATCGTCAGGGCTTTCAGAACATAAATCTTCTACTTTTTCACCCATGCTCTTGTTAATTAACTTCTAATCTTTGGGTCATTGCATCACCCAATGTCTTTCCAGCTTAGCTCTTGCTGCTCTTACATTATCCTGTAAAATATTTAGGCACACCTTTAAAATAATTGTTTTCTCTACAATCACATGGTGTCTAGGCCGTGAGGCAGGAAGGCAGCTCTTAATCATGAGGTTCCTTCTACCATGCTTCACAGATGGGACGAGGTTTTGACCTTGGTGTACATTGTTCATTTTTCACCAAGGTAAGCATTGTGCATTTGTGGAAAAATATCCACTTTGCTTCATATGTCCATAGAACATTTTCCTAACAGCACTGTGAAACATCCAGTTGGTCTCGGGTAAACTTGAGACCACAATATTTTTTTGAACAGTAGTAGCTTTCTTTGAGGTATCCATCCATGAACATCTTGAGTTTCTTGATTTTGTGGACAATTTGTTTAAATGTGTACAGGTCTTTAGCAATGCTTTTGCTGCTTCATGTATCTTCATGGTATGTCTTCTGAAAGTTGTTTGCATTAAGGCATGAGTCACACTAACCAATCTTTTTTGAGAAGAACAAATTTTGCAGTAACCAGGACTCGAATCTAAGGATTCCTGTTCCCCAGCTCTTCCCACTTAGCTACTCAGCATTCTGGACAGCTCCTGTGTGAAAGCTTGGTCTAGTTCCTGCTCCTTCAATTACAGTTCCTGTTTTTCTTATTGGACACCACATTAAAGCCTGGCCCTGCACTTCCTTCCTTGTGAGATTATTGTGCTCAAACCTTTTAATCTAGCTCACTTCAGCCCTGCTCCCAATATTGCTGCTGTACTGACCTCTGGTTTCCAACTGGCCATGTTACCTTCTCACTTCTCGATACTACTATTGCTCTATTCATGTACTGTTACTACTAACAATGCGTTCTGCCTGCTCTCCAATACCTGGTTTACCAAGCTGCCTCTACTTACCTAGTAGTTGCAATCAGAGGCGTAATTTGATGCTTCTCGGCCCTAGTGCAAATAGTGAAATGAGGCCCCTCCGTTACCATGTGCCATTTACATTGCTGTGACAGTAGGACTTTTGGGGCCCCCTCAGACTGCAGGGCCTGGTAGCAACTGCAACCTCTGCACCCCCTATAGCTACGCCCCTGTTTGCAGTAAATAGACTTCAATCCAGACTGAGACCATTACAGTGTGCTTTGATGTAACAGGCAAACCACCTGTGAAATCCACATTTCTAGTTTTATCCCATTATTGAAAAACTTTTGTTAGCTAGTTCTTCGATGAGCAATTAACATGAAGATTAATTTACATTTTCTCCATGCACTGCGGTTGTTTACTCGATATGCTTCATTAAAGAGAACCTGTCACATGGATTATGCCCCCCTTGCTGAGGGCAGAACAAGGTAGTGTCAGACCTGCTGTTTCCAGCGCTGTGTCTCTTATTCTGTAAGATGCTGTAGTTTTCGTGTATTTATTGCTCAAATCTGTAGTTTTCAGCCAGAAGAGTCATTCGAAGAGTCATTCAAAGAGTCAGTTTTTTTCATTCCCCGTCCACCTCAACTTATAAACCTATTACTTTGAATAGGCAGAAACATGTGAATAACCGTCAGTGGGCGGGGCTAGCATTTTGTGGGCGGAGCTAACACCTGCTCATGAATAAGATTGGAGGGGTAAAAGCTCTAAAACTACAGCATCTTACAGGAAAAGGGACACAGCACTGGAAACAGCAGGTCTATCACAAGCTTGTGCTGCCATCAGCAAGGGGGGCATAACCTATGTAACATGTTCCCTTTAATGACATGAACAGAACAACTGTTTGTGTGTTATCCGTTAAAGGTGTTTTCTCACTATAAACATTGATGATTGGTATATTGATAGGATATGCCATCAAATTCTGATAAGGGCAGGTACTACTTTAAGGACTTACACTTATCTTGAGAACGAGCCTCAAAACCTCTCTGCTTTAAACAAAGAGGTGGTCGAGACTCTCCCATTGAAATCAATGGGAGTTCCAATTACAGCTGAGCAACGTCTATAGTGAGACAACCCCTTTAAGTTAAATTGTGTCAGTCTGTAATTGTGACTTAGATAACAATCTAATGTTGTTATTAATCTATGCAGAAATCCAATTAATTTCATTAACTGTTTTGGCCACTGTATCAATCTCTCTGTGTTTTTACTGATCTATGTATCTTACTTTATCTCAATGTCTATATAATTTTAATTTTGTATAACCATGGTGCTTTAAAATACTAGTGGTCCCAATATGATTTTGCTGCTGTGAATTCCATATGATCTGAAGTCTCTTTTGATTGTTACACGTTGATGAGTGTCACCAGTTACTTATATATCAAGCAAATTGTCACTGAAACACTTTCCAAGATCCTGTATTTCTTTGAGTGCTGATTATTGCATCTTATTGCTGCTCTTCTCTTCTTGTACTTCTAAACTCTCCACTAACTGCTCTTCAACTACAGTATTTCGTGATGCTCATTAAGGCATGAAAGAGCTGGATTCTTTTGAGTTCTTTCCTATACGAGAATACTACAGAGGTTTGGAATAGCACACATGCACCAGCGTCCTTTGCAATGACAATTGCTACTCCCTGTTGAAGAAATACATATGATTTCCAGCACTTGCTAATTTGGAATATATATGACTGCCTCATTTTATTATAATACTACGGCAGAATTACCTTTACAAGGCTTTTATCCGCAATAACGGAACTACGCGAAGCCAATATAATATACAAGTTGTAAAAAGTGCGGATTCACAGATGTACGGTTAAAAAAAAACACCGGTTAAGTTTTAAGTTATTTATTGTGTGTGATTCTCATTATCCTAGAAACCAACCACCTTAAAAAACATTTCTAATGCAAAAAAAGTCTGTATTATTCTCATTGTACTTACAAATCTAGTCATAAAACAAGTCTGAATGTATGGGAAGAGTAAACCTACATTTATTCTCCTCATGGTGGCTATAACGGCTCCACTTCTGTCTTTCTGACATAAATTAATGTCTTTGGGGTGCTACTTATCGACTTTTTTGCCTTTGCAGGAGTGATAAAAAACAAAGTGTCACCATTCGCTAGGAAAATACAAGGAATTCAATTTGATGAATTTACTTTATTTGCTGTTGTTAACGAACCGTGCATACTCTTATGACCCAACGGGAGATGTGTATCAAAGTGGAGTAGAAATTCAGGCAAAGTCAATTGAAACAATTTTGGATGCAACGCTTGCTATGTCACAGTTTGCATGGTTACTAAGTCATTAAAGCAATACGATACAATAGTGTTAAATGACAAGGGAGTTAAAATAAAAAAAGCTGTCTTATTCATGGTTATACCTATGTGTCTTTTAATAGGATACATTTATCAAAAAAGCTGAAGTCCAAGACCACATACAGTTCCCTACATAGTGTAAACATGAGACATAATTCGACATCTAATTCAAAATTATTCAATTTGTTTTGGTAGGAAAAAGCAAGCAGGATTTAAGAAGAAATAAAAATGATGGTTGATAAACAGAACATATTGCTTGCTGGTCTACATACTGCTTCGATAAAATACAGCAAGCTGTACTTACAGAAACAAAGACCTCAATACCTGCATTTCACCCCTGACCAGCACTTGGTAATGCTTTTTTTTTTTTAAATTCCTATATTCCCTTTGTCTGGCTGTTGATAATGTGTTATGTTTGCATTGCTTTTTGCTGTCATGTCAGCGTACACTGATACTCTTTTTTTTTTTTTTTAAATTGCTTTGTATGTGCTGACCAATTTTTGCTTTTTCGGCGGTTTGCATGGGGGAGTGTCTATCCCCAATTGTGGTTGTGCACTCCACCCATCCACACACGGACTGCTTTTTAATCAGAGCAGAGTGTATCTGGGACCTCCTCTCCCTGAAAATATGGAGGTCTGAACAGACACCAAAAGAGGTAACATGTTACAGTAGTTCTCCATCTATATTAAAGTCACCTTGTCGCAGTAGATGGGCTATTACAGTTTTGATAAAAAATGTGCACTATGAACCTCAATTTTTCATGTATTCTAAAGTAGCAGAAATGCTTTTTGAAAAAAATCCTATATTCCCTTTGACTGTTTTTAGTGTGTGTAGAGTTCTGCTGATATTGTATTATATTTGCAGCACTTGGTAATGACAGGCATCCTACAATGGCAGGTTGGATAGTATGTGGCACTAACGCTACTGCACAACAGTATGTAAAGTGGTCCCGAATAGTCATTTGCTTCCCATTGTGCCTGTTTGTAAGGGACTGAAATACCACCTTAATTTCTCCTGCCATTTTAATATGTACGTGTAATATTACTGCTATATAAAGCATTGGTGCGTCCACATCTGGAATATGCTGTTCAGCTTAAAGGGGTTTTGCCACAATCTCATTTCATATCTCCTGCATCTAGCTCTTCAGCTCTGTGTGCTCAGAATGGGGTGTGTGTGATCTGTTTGAATTGCATATCATGTGACCCAGCAGGATGACATCACCAGGACTTTTCTATCTCTAGTGAAAGAAAGGTCTGTATATGTATATAATTGTAAGTAGCTACATTATAGCTCAGAGGTAACACTTTTGCTTTACAGCACATAGGTCCTTGGTTCAAATCCCTGCAGGAACCAAACATGTCAATTTTTTTTTCCTCTTTATCAATGCACAAACCTCAATGAGGTTTCTTTTTTTTATTTACACTGTTTGACTTATTACTAAAGAGTACAGAGGACAGGAGTAGAATGACAGCACCTGGGGTTTGAACACTCAGTAGCAACCTGAGAAGAGAGGTAATGTCTGAGCATGTGCGACCAGGACTGAGGAGCTCACAGCCCTGGTAGTATCCCCTGGAGATGAGCTGTAAACAATGGATCACTAAAGGAGCAGCTAAAACAAAAACGGTCCAGAATTTGTAATAAGGATGAATGGTGAAAATGTTTATTATTTAATTTTCAAACTTCCCACGTCAATTTTACTTCGTGGCAAAACCCCTTTAAAGGAGAGGATAAAGGAATTAAACTTATTTAGTCCTGAGAAAAGACGGCTCTGGGGAGACATGATTAATTTATATAAGTATATAAATGATCCCTATAAAAAGTATGGGGAAAAATGATTTCATGTAAAGTCCCCTCAAAAGACAAGGGAACATTACTTTCGTCTGGAGAAAAAAGATTCAGTCTCCTGAGGTAAAACGCCTTCTTCACCATGAGAACTGTGAATCTGTGCAATAGCCTGCCTGAGCAACCGGTCACAGCATGAACAGTTGAGGGTTTCAAGAAAGGCTTAGATAATTACCTAATGCTAAAAAATTCTAGATCCAGTCTGATGGCAACTTTGGGATAAGAAATTAAATATTCATTTAGGGCAGATTGGTTCTTGCCTTATGGGATCCAAGTCTTCAACAGTAAGGGAAACATAGCTTAATAATTCTGTATCCCCCTCACTTCATCTACATCATTCCCCACCTTTGGTTGAACTTGATAGACATATGTCTTTTTCAACTGTACTATGTTACTAACTATGTAACTAAGTAACATTATGCATTAGCATGTACCCCTATCTGCTGTGTTCCCTTCTGGTGGGTGCTGTCTGTCCCCTGCTGCTTGATAGAGTTGAACAGGATGACAGAAGCTGTAGCTGTGTTGAGAAGGGAATGAAAGGACCATGGAAACTTCTCTAGATGTCGATGGCTTCTAAAAGATGGGCCAGGAGCAGGAATAACTGCATGTAACGCCCCAGGAATTTGTCCAGTGAGTGATAAGCAGTCCATGTACAGCAGCGGCATGTATAGCTGATAAGATGGTGTCAGAGACTGTAAGATTTAGAGAGCCACTGCTAGGTTAGTGTTGGCTGAGAGACAATGCCGATCCTAGAGAGTTTAGTGTACAGAGGAGCTGACTGCCCCGAGATGTATGATGAAGGTATTCCTCTTGAACAGTGTATGGACAAGTGAAGTATGGGACAATCCTGGGAGAGATTACTCTTCCTGAAAATTTGGACAGCACCAGTGAGAAAAAGATATTCTATGTATCATGTAGAAAAATTCTTTACTAACCATTAAAGGGGTTGTCTCACTATATTCATTCATCTAACCTCAGTCCTCTTTTCTTGGTTTCATTTTGAATTCAGGGGTGTGTTTACTGGCTTCCACTAGGCTGCAGTAAAAGCCAGGTCTGTAGCTATAGCAACCAGTGCTGGCAGCCTCTCAGGAGAGATCAAACAGGTCTGTAGCTATAGCGACCTGAGGAGCTGATGCAGCCCATACAAGAGGGGATATCTCAGAATAGATAGGACACTGTTAATGGACATTTATTGCAAAGCGACTTGTTTTTGCAAGATCTTTAACATAAAAAGCAATCCTTGTAGTGAGACAACCCCTTTAAAGTTTGGGACATTTCGGTTTATTGAAACTAAATGTATGCCTGTATAATTCTTTACAATATGGTTACCCCTGTTCATCATGTATGTGACAGCTGTGACCTGTGAGGGGTTCCCACCTCTCACGCGAACAATGAACAGGATCGCCGAGACGGCCGCCGTGACAGAACAAGAGCGTCCAGAAGGTATTTTTTTTGTCTTCTATTTTTCATCATGCCCCAACACACAAATGAGCATTTTGAACTTTTGGAACACCTCTTTTATGTGAGCGACAGAAAGTAATTTGGAAAAAATTGATGAATAATATTTAAACATTTCTGACTAATAATATACTAATTTGTTTAATAATAAAAAAGTTGTTTGAAAGATTTTTAAACATGAGATAGGAAAGGCCACTAGGAAGGCTAAACCATGGGTTTAAAGTCCTTCGGCAACTGCCTCATTTCCCCTACCATTTTTCCAGCCCTGATGATTGACTATAATAACTTACCGTATATACTCTCGTATAAGCCGAGTTTTCCAGCACAAAAAATGTGCTGAAAATCCCTCCTCGGCTTATACTAG
The DNA here is from genome assembly GCA_025379985.1 of Phyllomedusa bahiana. Taxonomy (NCBI): domain Eukaryota; kingdom Metazoa; phylum Chordata; class Amphibia; order Anura; family Hylidae; genus Phyllomedusa; species Phyllomedusa bahiana. Next base: position 27,202 of record JAODAL010015514.1, read on the forward strand.
AGTCACTGTCGGTGCTTGGGCGCTGCGATGGCCCGTGCGCCAGAACTGACACTTCTGCTACATGCGACTCCTCAGGGAGCGCATACAGCAGAATCCTGAGTAAGCCGACAGCGTCCAGGCGCTGTCGGCGATCTCTTCACCTGTATACAACTCCTATGGGAGCACATACTAGTGAAGATACCACTGCGGAGTAGAGAGTGAGTGCTCCCTGCTCTGCAGTGGACATCCGGGCGGCCGCAGACTAGACATCACCCTGCCTGTGCCAGAAGACAGAGCGCCCAGGAGTCAGAACAGAGGGGGAGAGAGGTAAGTACTTGGATTTTTTTTTTTTAAATCCTGCCCATAAGGGATATTTACCTGACTATAACCGCCTATGGGGACATATACTTGGCTATTACCTGCCTATAGGGACATATACCTGCCTATTACCTACCTATAGGGACATATACCTGCCTATAACCTCTAATTACCTGCCTATGGGGGACAAATACCTGCCTATGGGAGACAAATACCTGCCTATGGGGGACATATACCTACCTATAATCTGACTAAGGGGGATATATACCTGCCTATAACCTGCCTATGGGACATTAAACTGCCTATGGGGGACATTAAACTGCCTATACCTGCCTATGTAATTTTATTGGTATCCATTTTTATTTTTTAAATTTACCGGTAGCCGCTGCATTTTTCACCCTAGGCTAATACTTGAGTCAATAAGTTTTCCCAGTTTTTTGTGGCAAAAGTAGGTACCTCAGCTTATATTCGGATCGGCTTATACTCAAGTATATACGGTACATTATTTTGGGCTAAAAGTTGAGTAAATTCAAAGTTTTTGAAAACTGACTCATCAAAGGGTGTCTACAGCTTCAGCATTCCTTCTTACTGAAAATCTTCTGAAATCCTGGTGTGTGCATGAGTGCCGCTTGGAAGAATGGGAACAGAGTTTTTTTTTTTCCACTGTAGACAGACTCCTGCTGCTTTGAAAATGAAGTGAGGAGTTCAAAGACAAATACCTTCATGTGCCTGTGCATAGTGCAAACATGTTCTGTAGAAGTGTACAAGGTATACGTATCAATCTATGAACAAATCACTTTTGTTAGCCATAGTAATGACTTCTAAAATATGAATTGTGATAAATCTATTTACATTGTCTCAATGTTACAACTGTTCAAATAATTTTATCATATTACAAAAATGTTTGTACTGTAAACAAAAGGAAAACCACGTATGCCCTGTGGTTTATCCACCGGCCTAAAGCTAGACACTGACTTGATGCTGGAATGCTGATTTTTTTCATCATCTGAATAGTAATGAAGCAACAGCAAAAATAACAATAATCAGTTTTAATAAAAGCTTCAGTAACTTATCTTTCAATACAAAACATAATGTTAAAGAAAAACTTATATGATGTTAAAGGAAAACAGATTTTTCTAGGTGATCTAAACCAATGAATAATATCATACCCGCATAGTAAAGACTTGTTTAATGAAGACAATCCCTGATCATATGCCTGTTAGAGCAGATGGATTTCATAGATGGAGGTTCCATACTCCGAACACCCTGCTCTATAAATCAGTGTGTAGAGCTGCTAAGTAAAAAGCAGATCCCAGATGGGCCATTTCAGACCATACATATTTTATATTAATAGATAGCCCATCCCAAGATGGTGACTGGAATGGAAAATCCATCAAGATTTCATGTCTTAGGACAATGACTGTAATACATATATATATATATATATATATATATATATATATATATATATATATATATATATATATATCCATGCTCACAGTACAACACTTTAATGTGGGCACTAAACGCAGCAGGACCAGCCAGCAACAGGTTGGTGAAGAAGATTCAGCTCAGCCAAACATGAAATTTTGAATAGCAGTAGCTGCATGTTGCTACACTGCTGAGTACTGGGCACAGTGGAGTGAGTTTATATAAGACAGCTTACTTCTGCCCCTCCCACTTAGTCTCAAACACATCACGCTCTAAATTTCTGTACAGAGCATTGATGTGGGCACTGTCTGTGGGTGTAGCAGGTGTCATACTCTGCTACACTGGCGAGTGGGTGGCGTGGCATAGTTCTTACCCATCCCCAACTGCCTGAATATTGGGCAAACCTAGGATTTTTAAAAAGGGGTTTCCAAATAAACCCCCATTACATAACACTTTCTGGCTCCATTGCAGGAATCTATTCAGATATCTTTTTATGGTATCCCTACGGGTACTGGGACAGACCCATAGGATAATAACCTTTTCAGAAATAAACCTTTTTGTGCATTTTTTCGGATTGCTCTGTTCCCCTGTAGCTGAAACATGAGCCCCTATTATAGAAAGAATACAGCTCCCAGCACTGACTACAGAGCTGATATAGGTCTTACAGCTGATTCTTCACTCCTGCAGCTTGATGATTAATGTGTCTCACTTGCCCCACTCCTTTCTCATTTATAGACTGCAGCACATATTTCACATAAACACTTCTGCTGTGGCCCCCTCACTGGCCTCCATGTTCCTTTCCTCACAGATGCTCCATCCTTCCCCTTGTTACTATATACACAGCTACTCCTACTCCTTCTCTGTGGTATTGTGCAGTTCAATATAATTATACCTGTAGGGACTGTGGTAGAATCATAGAGAGATCACAAAGGTCCTGTCAGGGCCAATTACACTTACAATGCAGGCATAGATGGTGGGCTATCTGTAGTGTTTGTTCAAATCATGGCAAAATACAGAACAATGTCTGTATTCCCCCTGTAGTCACCCAGCTCTTCCCTCCTCTATCACTGTCCCCTACACTTCTCAACTGTGTCTGCATCCAGTGTAATGTCTGTCATTCAAAATGTTAGCATGCTATCTGGTGATCTAAACACATGATGGCAGTATTTGTGTTACATACTGACCCACGACACACTAAGGCCATGTTCACACGGCTTAATTGCGGGGCGTAATTACACCCCGTAATTATGCCGTGTGGTCAGGGGCGGGGCGGGAGCGGGGGGCTGGCACCGTACCGGCCTATAGACTATCATTACTAGCGGCGCGTATACGCCGCTAGTAAATGACATGTCAATTATCTCCCCCCGTGGCGGATTCGCTGAGCGGGGAGAGGAGATGTAATCCATAGTTCTCTATGAGAACTGTGGATTACCATAATGACTGGGACGTATTTCAGCCGCTAATTCGAGCAGTACGCTGCGAATTACGGGCTGAAATACGTGCCCAAATAATCCGAGTGAACATGGCCTAAGGCTTTTATGTATGTAGATGGCTAGCCATTCATTTGAAAGGCAGGTATGTACATTTTCCATGGACAAACATGGCTTTCCCTAGCAGCAGCTGATATGTGGCTCGCTTTTTTATTTTTTAAAAAGGGCTTATTTTAATGGCAAACCTTTTAACCACACTACACACTGCATGTGCTGGAGACAAGCACTTTATGCATTTCTGGTTCTGGCCATCAAAAAGAGTAAAATGACGAGTTGTCGTGTTACTTTTCTTTTTTGACCTGCCAAGGACTTAATAAAATTTTTATTATTTTACTAATTTTACTAGATTTGAAAAAAAGCAATATTTATTTTTAAAGGTAAAAAACTCATTCAAATTTTCTAGTGTTCTATGTTCAAACATTTTAAAGCGATTCCATTTTTGTCTTAATCAATGACTTTTTACAGTTTTTGAGGAGCTTTTCTTCAGGCTCCTCAAAAGTGTTGTGTTGTAACCAAACCAAGGTTATTCAAGGAGTAACTGTAGTAGGTCCTTAATCTCAGTGCTTTCCAGGCATTAAAGGGGCTGTTGTTCGCTGGATGTCTAGTCATACCCCTAGTAAACAAGAGTGGATTAACTCTCTGAATGCTACACTCCTTTTCAAAAAAATATATACATCATGGGTAGCCCACCCACACATCTTGATTAGCTCCCTGATTTCATTTGTCATTGCTGGACACACCATCTCATATTTTTCTTTTGTCAGTCTCCGATGCCGCTTGCCCTTTCCGATGGACCTTTCTGATCTCCCATAAGATCTTTCTATGCCCACTAGACTTATAACACCCTTTTAGGCCCTCATAGATGTTCTCAGTTACAGATGAAAAGTGAACCACAGACACGTATTAACTGTATTTCAAATGTTTTATTACATTTTATTTATTATTAGTTTTATTACTCTATGTAAGTGTGATCATATTCTGTATTTTGTATTCTGTAATTATATTGTATGTTATACATTTCTAATGTGCTTTACTTCTCCATGCCATATAACACTTGTATTTGTATATATTTCTTATCCTGTCTTGATCCCATTGTCTTATTCATGCTCATTATATTTGTGAATTAACTTGATTTTGTTTAAAAAAAAAAAAAAGGTGGAGGGGAGGGGCTGCTTTTCAGCAGGTTCCAGTAGTCAGATCTCCACTGATCAGACATTTATCAGCTATCCTGTTCGGTTGTCATTATAGGAAAGCGCCTTTAAGAAAAATAAAAATGGACATAATTCTAAGTGAAACATATCTACATAAAAGTGTCATACACACTACATCACAAAAGTGTAGTTAGATAACATTCGCTGACTCATGACTTTTCGGTAATGATAGTTGCTTAAAAGTTTATATGTATCAATATGCTAATTTTATACAGGCTTGATTCCTGAGGTCATCATTGAATCCTTTAGCAAACCCAAATAGTATGTCATCTCATGTCTAATATTATTCTAGTGTTGAGGTTGCAGCATATGTTACCTTACTACGGTAAAGCTCAAGAACATTCTAATTAATTCACTGTCATTCTACACTGCCAACCGCTCTGCTACACCTACCAACAATGTTAAAACACATTTTTGTTACCAATATCAAGCAATAGGGGTAACTCAGATATCCTACATGTGTATACCACATACCCCAGAGTTTAGATACATAAGAAGCTGTTGGGCACAGATGGCTAAAGCTGCTTTAAAGTGGTGCTCCAAAAGTTCAAAATCCTCATATGCATGTTGGGCATGATGAGAAATAGAAGACAAGAAGAACACTTACCTCCTGGACGCTCTTGTTCCATCGTGGGGGCCATCCTGGCGATCCCGGCTGTAGCTGTGAATGTTCGTCATTCACGTGACAGGTGCATCCAGTCACAGGTCGCAATGTTCATGTGTACATGACTGCTGAGGCATGTGATTGACTGCACCTGTCATGTGAACCATGCATGGTATATGTAGAATAGACCAACAAATGTTTCCCAAGCAAATCAATCTTCTATAAATCTGTGCAAGACATTTATTTCTCCAAAAAGCACTTCAACAAACATTCCTTTAGCAAAAAGTAGTAAAAATGTGGTATACTTAAAGTTTGATGATCATATCTACATGCTTACAAGTCCACACATACATCATCATGACTCGGGTACCGAGCAAATGCTAGGCACCGGCTGAGCTACACACCTGTGCAACTTTTCGAGGGTAAGCACGCCCTCTTTATCATTTGTGTGTGACCGCTAAGGCCTGTGATTGGCTGCACCTGTCACATGAACGATGAACGCTCACAGCTACAGCCAGGATCATCGGGATGGCCGCCACAATGGAACAACAGCATCCCATAGGTAAGTATTCTACTTGTCTTCTATTCTTCATAATGCCCAGACAGACAAATGAGCATTTTGAACTGCTAGAACACCTCTTTAACTCTCTCTGTGCCTAATTGTGATGGAGAAGGAATATTGTGGTCAGGTAGACATTATTTTGTCCCTACAGAGTCATTGATTTATTAGGGAAAGCAAATTACTAGTGACCACAGCGCTAGCCCCTTAACAATTTCTTTCAGTGTGAAATTAGAACCTCCATAATTACAATTGTACTGTTCTCTTATGTAGAGAGGGTCTTGGTTCCTAGTCATATGGGGCAACATGTATGAACAAACTGCACCAGAAGTCTGGCGTCTTTTCAGCCCAACAGTTAACGCAACCCCGTTCGCTATAGATGAAAATGGCCCATACGCCAATATCAGGTGTATTACAGAGCGCCTGCGGCACTTTGTAATGTGCCTGATTTTGGGGGGCGCGCGGGAGGCGGGGCGCACTTGAATCGTATGAAGCTCTAGATTTATAACTTCGTTACGACAATTCCAGGTGCATTACTGCTGGAACAGGTAAACCACTTTCAAAGTTGTATACCTGAGCCAGAAATGTCATCCTAGCGCTAGAATGAACTTGATTTATGACCTGCAGTAGACCATGTTCATAAATCAGGTGCATTCTACACTATTTATATGAGACAAAAATTGGCATCTAAGCGCCAAAAGTCATACATGTCTCAAATGGAGCCTATAGTTTACCTTCTATATTTTGCTATCATTCTTTTAGCACAAGTGAATAAAAACAAATTCCAAATGTCTAAATGTTACATGATACTTAAATATGTTATTTGTAAAAGTATCTAACAGAAAACAATGTCTCATCCCAAATTTTAGACTTTCGTTAAACCATTTAATAAGGTTTAAGAAAAGGTGTCTAATTATTACCAGCAATGAATAGGTTAATGCAAAGCCAGGAAACACCTCGGCTCATTGCCACGCAAGACAATGTCCTTCACAATGCTTCATCTTTCACGAAGTGTGAAGAAATCAAAACCACCTTCTCTCGCTCTGTTGGAAGAGTGGCTGACCCCTGGCAGCTGCCCCATACGGCAAGTGGGGGGAGAACTTGCTCATCTGCGAGTAACAGAGTAACAGTTCAAATCACAGCGGATGAGGCGAAGGGAAGAGACGACGCTCTGCTGAGTGACACAACGTAATAATTAGTGACAATGATTGACAGATACACTCCATCTGCCGCTCCGATGGCTGGGAGCAGTTATTCCACAACTGTCTGTGGGCACAGCCATCCCTCTTGGGAGTCAATGATGGTCTGTGATTGACAGCTGCCTCCAAGAGAGAAAGAGACAGAGATAGAGGGTGTGTGAGAGAGGGAGGACGGGCACAGTACACTTACCATAAGTCACAGCTTCCTTCAGGAACCCACTAGCTGTGTACATGTATTATGCTTCATATATCATGTCAACTGCTATACAGATTCTACACTATCCTGTATTAACCCCTCCACTTCCAGCCACTAACTCTCATGGCCCATTAGTAAAGTAGACAATCAGTTTGTTTATTGATTGAAGTAATGAGAGCGACATGGCTAATCAAACAGTGATTGACATCATTAGCATGTAGAGCATGTGTTGTCAGCGTGAGGAAGTGTGGGAAAATGAGTCCAATGTTATCAGCAGGTTTGTAACACACATTGAATGCCGTTCTTTTTAGAATTTGAAGTTGTATAATGTGCTTAGCAGGTAAGTATTACTGTGTAATCTGCCTTTATGATATCAAAGTAGGTAACTAATACTGTGTGGCATGTCTTTATAATACAAAAGCAAGTAGGTAAAACTGATTGGTCTGTCTTTATAATACAAAAGGACTTAAGTAATACTATGTGGTCTGTGTATATAATATAAAAGCAGGTAATTAATACTATGTCGTCTGGCTATATAATATAAAAGTATGTAAGTAATACAATGTGCTCTGTGTATATGACATAAAAGTATGTAAGTAATACAATGTGGTCTGTTTATATAATATAAAAGGTATGTAAGTAATACTATGTGATCTGTCTATATAATATAAAAGCAGGTAAGTAATACTATGTGATCTGTCTATATAATATAAAAGCAGGTAAGTAATACTATGTGGTCTGTTTATATAATATAAAGGTATGTAAGTAATACAATGTGCTCTGTGTATATGACATAAAAGTATGTAAGTAATACAATGTGGTCTGTTTATATAATATAAAAGGTATGTAAGTAATACTATGTGATCTGTCTATATAATATAAAAGCAGGTAAGTAATACTATGTGGTCTGTTTATATAATATAAAAGTATGTAAGTAATACTATGTGGTCTGTGTATATAATATAAAAGCAGGTAAGTAATACTATGTGGTCTGTCTATATAATATAAAAGTATGTAAGTAATACTATTTGCTCTGTCTATATGACATAAAGGATATGTAAGTAATACAATGTGTTCTGTCTGTATAATACCGTATAAAAGTATGTAAGTAATACTATGTAGTCTGTCTATATAATATAAAAGCAGGTAGATAATACTATGTAGTCTTTCTATATAATATAAAAGCAGGTAAGTAATACTATGTAGTCTGTCTATATAATATAAAAGCAGGTAATACTATGTGGTCTGTCTATATAATATAAAAGCAGGTAAGTAATACTATGCGGTCTGGCTATATAATAAAAAATATGTAACTAATACTATGTGGTCTTGTGGTCTGTCTATATAATATAAAAGCATGTAAGTAATACTATGTGTTCTTTCTATATAATATAAAAGCCAGTAAGTAATACTATGTGGTCTGTCTATATAATATAAAAGTATGTAAGTAATACAATGTGGTTTTGTGGTCTGTCTATATAATATAAAAGTATGTAAATAATACTATGTGGTCTTGTGGTCTGTCTATATAATATAAAAGCATGTAAGTAATACTATGTGGTCTTTCTATATAATATAAAAGCCAGTAAGTAATACTATGTGGTCTGTCTATATAATATAAAATGATGTAAGTAAAACAATAGCTGTGGTCTGTCTAAAATATAAAGCTGAAGTATACTTTGTTGTCTATATAATATAAAAGCATGTAAGTAATACTATGTGGTCTTTCTATATAATATAAAAGCCAGTAAGTAATACTATGTGGTCTGTCTATATAATATAAAAGTATGTATGTAATACAATGTGGTCTTGTGGTCTGTCTATATAATATAAAAGCATGTAAGTAATACTATGTGGTCTGTCTATATAATATAAAAGAATGTAAGTAATACAATATGGTCTTGTGGTCTGTCTATATAATATAAAAGCATGTAAGTAATACTATGTGGTCTGTCTATATAATATAAAAGCCAGTAAGAAATACTATGTGGTCTGTCTATATAATATAAAAGTATGTAAGTAATACAATATGGTCTTGTGGTCTGTCTATATAATATAAAAGCATGTAAGTAATACTATGTGGTCTTTCTATATAATATAAAAGCATGTAAGTAATACTATGTGGTCTTTCTATATAATATAAAAGCCAGTAAGTAATACTATGTGGTCTGTCTATATAATATAAAAGTATGTAAGTAATACAATGTGGTCGTGTGGTCTGTCTATATAATATAAAAGCATGTAAGTAATACTATGTGGTCTGTCTATATAATATAAAAGTATGTAAATAATACTATGTGGTCTTGTGGCCTGTCTATATAATATAAAAGCATGTAAGTAATACTATGTGGTCTTTCTATATAATATAAAAGCCAGCAAGTAATTCTATGTGGTCTGTCTATATAATATATAAGCAAGTAAGTAATACTATGTGGTCTTGTGGTCTGTCTATATAATATAAAAGCATGTAAGTAATACTATGTGGTCTTTCTATATAATATAAAAGCCAGTAAGTAATATTATGTGGTCTGTCTATATAATATAAAAGCATGTAAGTAATACTATGTGGTCTTTCTATATAATATTAAAGCCAGTAAGTAATACTATGTGGTCTAGCTATATATTATAACAGCATATAAGTAATACTATGTGGTCTCTCTATATAATATAAAAGTATGTAAGTAATACAATGTGGTCTTGTGGTCTGTCTCTATAATGTCAACGTATATACAGTAAATAATACTATGGGGTCTGTCTCTATAACATTAAATGAGATAAGTAATAATGTGCTGTCTGTCTCTAAAATGTAAAAGCAGGTAAGTAATACCATGTGATCTGTCTTTATAATATAAATGGAGGTAAGTGATACTGTGCGGACTTTATAATATAAAAGGAGGAAAGTAATACTGTGTAGACTCTATAATATAAAAGCAGGTAAGTAAGACTGTGGCATCTGTATTTCTAACATAAAAGGAAGTAAATAATACTTTGAAGTTTGTCTCTATAATATAAAAGTAGCTAAGTAATACTGTGTGATCTGTGTTGATATACCAACATTATTATGACCACTTCCTACTTTTGACGTTGGCAGCCAATAACTTCTGAAAGAAGTCATGTGATGTGAGCTGGCTTGGTGGATATATGAGGTGTGTGACAGGTGGACTGCACACATATCCTTCATTGCTGTTATGGGTGAAAGCGCCAATTTATCAGAGCTGCAAAAAGGGATGATTATTGGCTTTCAGGCCAATCTGAAACTATGCAGTTTTTTTTAACTGTTTGTGTTCTGCTGTGGTGACAGTGTATAGCAAGTATACAAATGGTACTATTGTGAATAATAGATGTGGAAACTGCGGAGCGCCACATTTTATTGATGTGAGAGGTGAATTGCAGCTATGAAGGTGGGCAAGGCAGACCGGCACACTACAGTGGAGCAGCTCACCACTAAAATGAACTAAGAGGCTACCAGATGTATGTCTAAAAGAATAGTTCAGTGAACCCTGCTGCATATGGGGCGCTGAAGAAAATGGATAGTCACTGTAGCTCTGCTACTGAAGTTGCCACAGCAGAAAAGGCTTAAAGGGGTTGTCTCACTACAAAGATTAGCTTTCAACATGTTGTGAAGCTAAATAAAGATGTTTTCCAAATATATTGCATTGTTCATTTTTTTTAAGGAGCTACAAGTGACCGACCTGTGTACATCTCCCCCCTGCTGTTTGTTCTATCTGATAGCACTAAGTGATGTCATCACACAGGTCACTGCAGCTCACAACTCTGGACAGTGAAAGTTTTTTTGTTATCTGATCTTTCAGACAAAAGACCGTAATTACTGCTGTTTACTACTGTTCTGTTTAACTCAGAAGCTTCCCTGGTCCTGACAGCATGAGAATTATCTAATTAGCAGAAGTTTGAATACACGGAGCTCATATGCTAATTACAGACAGCTTTACCAGGAAGTGACCGTGCAAAGCAGCTTTATTTAAGTCATGCATCCTATGAAACTTTGAGATGAGACAACCCATTTAAGTTTCCATGGCAGTATCAGAATTGGACCTCAGGTGATCGACAAAGGGTTGTCTTCTCCAATGAGTCACATTTTCTGCTTTTTTAAACAGATGGATGTTGGTGTGTTAGGTGAGATACATCAGAGAGCAAACACACTGAAACCATTGCTGGAAGAGCACAAGCTGTGGGTGACAGAGTTATGGCCTGGGAATGTTTTATTGGCATTCTTTGAGTCCACTTATCCATGTGGTAGACACTCGCAACTGATCTGGGTATAAATCCATCCTTGCAGATCATCTACACTCATACATGCTGATTGTCTTCCAACAGGCGGGAACTAGCGAGACAATGTGATATGTTACACGGCTAGAAATGACTAAGATTGGTTGGAAGAGCATGACCAAGACTTTCAAGCACTACCCTGGTCCGTGAATTCCTTAGACATGAATGGCTCCAGATATCTGTGACAACCTACTAGGACCTTATTGAGTCACTCCCAACCCATGTAGCTGTTGCTGGTGTTGCACACAACAGCTACTCTGAATATTAGCTGATAGTTGTAATAATGTGACTCAACTGCGTAAATGCAACCCTGTTAAAAATACACCTGTTTTGAAAGTTAACAAAAATGTTTTTTTTTAATTACACACAAATTCCCCTCCTGAACTTTAAAAGTTCATTATTTTACTGGTTCTGATTACTTATGACATATTTGACCCCAATATTTGTGTCCTACCATATGTCAACTCTTTGACTCGAATGTTAAAAGGCATCTAGAGATTATAACATTTGGTTTCTTAAGTTTTGATGGTTTTGTACTTATTGACATAGGGGTAGGTGGCATATTTGAGCTCTGCGTGTCTTATACTTTTATTACTAGAAAGTGTTGTGCATCTAAGGCCATGTTTGGGTCACAGTTTAAGCTTATGCATTACTTACAAAATGTTGCTTTGATGCAATATTGTATGAGCATAAATGCTGGGTGGCATTTACCAGTTTCATAATATGCCAGGTGTCAGAAAATAAATAGACATGGAGGTATAATATATATCTTTTAAACTTAACCTGGGGTTTTATTTTATAACACTTTTCGTAGCCAAAGAGTTAAAGTTTGTCTAACCACCTAAAATGCACACATTTTAAGTCAATTCATTCTAATATCTGCATTGCAGATAAGCAAATTAAGTCAGGAGCTATTCTAGGCTACAAAAGTGAAACCTGTAGAAAAATCAAAGAAGAACCTATCACCTGCTGAAAATGCTATCTGTGACTGTCTCACCCCTGGGATTCTAGCTTTCAGGAGCATGGGAATCCCAAGAGTGTTTGGCCGATGAATTGGAGAGAGCCCCTATTGTGCATGGTCATCTCTCTGTTTAACCTACTGTATGTGTCTGAAACCCACTTTGACTTACAGAGTAAGCGGCATAGAGGTGTGGGTCATAGAGGTAGAGTTATCCCTTCTAAATAATCATGTTTTCAATTCATCAGATCTCCAAGTGCTGTCATAGCTATTGTTGAACACACATAGGGCAACATGTCAGAAAAGAGGCGCCTCCACGCCAGTTTTCAGGTGCATTAAATGAGTGTATAGTGCACCTGAATGAATGAACCTGTTAAAAATCTGGCGTCTGGTATACCTTACATAGCATATTTGATGTGCCTAATTTAGGGGCATAGCATAAAAAGGCGCATAGCATATCATTGCTAGCATATTTGATGCGCCTAATTTAGGCGTATACGATAAAAAAGGCACATAGCATATCATTGCTAGCATATTTGATGGGCCTAATTTAGGTGTATACCATAAAAAAGGCGCATAGCATATCATTGCTAGTATATTTGATGAGCCTAATTTAGGCGCATTCAAAAGTGTTGTGCCTGGCGTGTAATGCACCTAGTTTTGGTGTACAACAGTTCATTTATATAGGAAATAGGGAGTCAACAGTTTTTGGCACAAAATAAACCAAAAAAATGGCACAGCCATAATGGGACATGTCGCCCATAGTGTCACAACAGGAGAAATGTAGCAATCAATGGCACCCATTCAGATCAATGTGGAATCTTGGGCACATTGTTCTTTCATGTTGCTCATAGTCGTACATGCTGCTTTGCAGTCACGTCATGTTGTCATATTGAGACATCTTCAAATGGACAAATCTCCAATAGCTGGGGCTGCTATTGTTGAACACACATTGTGTTACAACAGGAGAAATGTAGTAGGCTATGGCACCAATTTAGATCAAAGCAAAATCTTGGTTGCTTTGCGGATGCAAGTTTGGATATTTGGATTTTCCCTTTAATATAAGACACAAAGCTTTGACATACATCTTGACAGTATGTTGTAGCAATCTGAGTTAATAATAATGAAATGAAGCCTTGTATCCAAAAAAGGGACACATAGATGATGTGCAAAAATTATACATTTTGTAATAAAATTGGATTTTAGTTGAAAAATAAACCTTATACATCCAGTAGAAAGCACATGAATTTATAATAATTACAAGTTAAGGCTTGGTTCACTCTGTTTGAGTTCTGGTCTGTGATTAATGGGCAGTTGGGTTCATCCTGTGTCCGTTGCTTAGATGGAAAAAATAATGCAGCTTAGTATATTATACCTGACGGAACATGCGACAGAGGCTTTGAACGCAACCTCCGATGCAGATATGACAAGCCTAAAGGCTACTCACCGCTAGTTTCGGACGAAATTACCCCCCAATTTCGCGTGTGGCCGGGCGGAGCGGGGGGCCCACCTCGCCAGCCCATAACTTGTATTACCAGCGCACGTATACGCCGCTAGTAAACATGTCACTTACTCCCCTGCGGCGTATTCGCGGAGCGGGAGAGGAGACTAATCCACATTCTCTATAGAACTGTGGATTACGTGTTTCAACATATTCAGCCCTAATTGCGCACTCCGCGCGAATTACGACTGAAATACTCCGGGATTAGCTGGAAGATGCCTAATGCTTTCATGGTTCTTTTTGTCTATCCTTTTTGTCTATTGCATTGCTGTAGTTGTTAGTGATTGGTAGCCCCTCTATATTCCCGATTTAAAATGGTATATGTTTGAATTATCTATCTATCTATCTATCTATCTATCTATCTATCTATTCATCTATATAGTATCAAACATTTTAATAGTGGATAATTAAACTACATACCAGTTTGATGTTTGTGTACAAAACTCTAATTTTTATTATTATAGCTGGAACATTTTTAAAATTCTGTAGAAATTAATTTAGCAACTCCTTATTCAAAGGTTAAAGACAACGCACTGTCTGAAAAATGACATTAAAATTTTAGTATTCCTTTTTAAATGTCAAAAGAAGATGAATGAAGGATGCCACCAACATCCGTCTTTAGTGGGTGTGGGGAAAACTGTCACCGAGTTTTAGAATTATGATCCAAGCAGCCAGTTATGGCTCATAGCTTAGCAATTTAACACTTGAACTGCTGGATTATTTTACAGCATCTAGTTATGCAATGCTCAGTGAGATAATTTGATGGCAAAAGAATATCAGTGCCTGTATATGTTTGGGATTGTGCCCCAACGAAAAGAAAAACAAACCTGCACTGGAAAACCCAACAAAGAATGGCCCACAAGCCTAAGACAAAGAAATCATAGATGGGTTACAAGAAAGCATAAAGGTTCCCCTACATGTTAGACAAAACCCATCCACACTGTTAATTTTAGTGGGATTGGCAGATGATTTGTATATGTATAGAGTTCATCTAGCTATTCCCCAACAGCAGATATTGGGTAAAATTAGGATTCGTCATGCTGGATTGCAACATGTTGTTTCCAGGGAAGCATATGTGTCAGAAAAAGGTCAATTTTATCTGCCCCTTATATTATTTCCTTTGTATTTTTTCTACCCTAGGATAACTACATGTAGATTTAAATTCACTTACTGTTAATTTTCCACATCTGCTAGAAGTTTGCTCCAAGCATCTACTATTCTTTCAGTGAAATACTGTATTCTGTCTCTGATCTTAGTCTCAACTAACTTCAGATTGTGCCCCCTTTTCATTTTGTTTGGATTGTTATTAAAGACACTTTCCTCATGAACCCTAATTAATCATTTAACATATTTAAAGGTTTCAATCACGTCTCCCATTTGCTTTCTTCCCTCTTGATACGTCTTGATACATTTTGTGCTTAAGACCTTCCACCATTTTTGTAGGCCATCATTAGACCTGTTCTATCTTATCAATGTCTTTTTGTAGCTAAGGTCTCCATCATAAAAGACTAATCATCTTTATTATTCAGTTTTGATTTTCGAAGTTTGTCAAGAACAATTTTATTTCTTTTTATCTCAAAGTAAGTTGTCCAACAAAGAAAACAAAAATAGAGGTTAGCGACCCTAGTCATGCCGGGATCTATTGGACGCCTTCAACACTTTTATCAAATTTCCTTCATTCCTTCAGAAATATGATAATTCGTTGAGTGATCTTTTAGAAGCAATAGTGATGGCCAGTGTCAGCAAGTGAAGACTTACTATACTTTAGATACTGTGCACCTAATTTGTTAACGATGCAGGATATGTGTACCAGGTCTGTTTAGCTATGAAATCAGACTGTGGACATCCTTACTAGTGTTTACTTAATATTTCTTCATTTATAAGCATGCAACCATGACCCCATTAATGTTTTAAGGAACTTTAACTATTCATTCATTAGCATGTATTATCATTGAAGCTTTATATCTGGAGTTCTGAGATCATTGAGGCTGTGCTTTATCCTCAATCATTGGATTGGGCTATGGTCTGTAAATGAGTATCATCTCAGCTTCATGGTTCTGTAGAATACTGATAAATGGGGTAAATTTAAGGCTATGTCCACACTGCACAGGATTACGCCTGGATCGTCGGCGCTTTTTGTTTTGTAAAATCGCTGAACATACGATCGTTCCTGCGGCCCCATAGACGGCGAGAGGAAAGACGAGCTGCTGTCTCCACAGCTCGTCTTTTCTCTGCTCAGCTTTCGGCTGGGCGTATTATACAACATGTTGTATAATACGCCGGCGCTTCTCGTTTTCTTGCCGTCTTCCCATACAATACAATTGTATCGGTGACGGCAAAAAAACGAGAAGCGACCGCGGTTTTTGTACAAAGCGTGACAAAAACGCGGCCCTGCATCAGAGAAAAAAACGGCCACTTTTGGCCCGTTTTTTGTCCGATGCAGTGTAGACATAGCCTAATAATAGTTTTGCTTATTTTCCTGGTGACTTTTCTACACATGGCCTTGATTATTTCATTGCTATTGAATGTTCAGTTTATCTCCTTCACTGGACAAAACTCCTATATACTGGTGTTATATGGAGAGGATAATAATAATAATGATGGCTATTTGGCTATTTTCTAACTGTACATTGGTAAAGAACAGAAACAATAATTACAGTAATAGTACATACACATACCTAGTAAGACAGATATTTTCTGAAAAGTATATTAGGCAGTTGAAAAAGACCTCCTTCTGTTCTACTCACTGCAGAAAATCTTTGCTGAAAAGACTCCTGTGGGTGGGTGTATATAGGAATAGATTGGTTGCTGTTTGCAAGCAGCGGGATTTGCTAATGATAAGGGTATCAGCAATTTACCTTTGTGGTCATAATATCTGAATGTACAATGTTTTCTTTTTTAAATACTTAGGCAAATTAACCCAATGAAGACTGGAAAAGTGAATTCACGATTCATAAAGAGCTATGCTCAGAACATAATGAACATATTGGGGAATGGAAAAACTTATTTTAATAAGCCACTTCAGGAGTGAACAATTGTAATTTAGTACAATCTTCACCAATCATGTAATATATGTGTGAAATATAAATATATATGTTACATATCTATAATCACTTATGTGTCTGAATTATTTAGGTTGACTCCTATTGCAAAGTGTATGAGAAGGACAGGGCTGGCATGAAGAGGCAATGTACTGTACAGAAGATTGAACTTGCTATAATGTGTACTTTGTTGCCCCTCTACATGGTATACTGTCATACAGTATACAAATACCTTTAAAGCAGTGACCGTTTATCGTAGGTGCAGCTAACCACAGGACACAATGTCACCTGCACATGACCTCTTTGGCCTGTAATTGGCTGCAGCTGTCACGTGAACACTGATCTTCACTGCTTCAGCCCCGGATGAATGGGCCAGCAGCCGGGAGTGAACGGGAGCATCCGGGAGGTATGTATGAGTCTTTTTTTTTAATTCATACCCCGATGGATGAACAAGCATTGATCAGTCTCAGAACACCCCTTAAGGCCAACCTTGAAAATACACTAAGGTTTCACAACAAAACTGCAGTCCTTCCATTACTTACATGTATCCCTATATGAAAAAAAGTAGTTTTTAAGGTCTCATAGGAAAACATTACATTTGCAGCATGATTGCAAATTTCGTGGCAATTTTACTGCTACTTACATCAATATGTGTTTAGCCCTAGGTAAACTGGAACACAAAAAAAAAGAAAAAAGTATACATATTTTGGGCGACATGTATGAATCTCGCCACGTCGGGGCGCACCTTTCCGCCTGATTTATGTCGGCGCTGGGGCGCGCTCATACATACATTTAAAGTCCGCCGCGCCTCGCCAGTGTTCGGGGCGCAGTGCGGGACTTAGGCGCAGTGCGGGGCTGCGCCTATGATTCGCCGCCCGAGGTAGTGCACTCATACATAACATGTAAAGTCTGCCGCGCCTCGCCAGTGTGTGGGGCGCAGTGCGGGGACATGGGCGCAGTGCGGCGCTGCGCCTAATATTCGCCGTCCGAGGAGGTGCACTCGTACATGCGGGGAAAAGTCCGCCGCACCTTGCCAGTGTATGGGGCGCAGTGCGGGACTTAGGCGCAGTGCTGGACTGCGCCTAACATGTGTTCCGATACGAGACAGGCTGGAAAACAGCGAGAAATCATTAAACATGTCCGTGTGGAGTATGAATAAAAAAATCGCCTTTATAAAGGCGGAAAACATTCTCAGAAAAGAGAATGAAAAAAAAAAATGAATTAAATAAAATCATTTTTATTTCTTTATTTTCGGGAGCCACTGATCTATAGTATGGGTGTAACAAAAATAAAGAAATAAACATGATTTTATTGAATTAATATTTTTTTTTCTTTACTCCCATATTATTGATCATTTTATATACACATCAGGACAACTTCGGGAGTATTATCATTTGATTTCGGCCATGTACAGTTGTATTCCCGATTGCATTAGAAAACCCATAAGAGCGTCGCTCGCTCTCCCATTGGTCCAAATAACCGCGCCTCTTTTAAGTTAGCCAATCACAGAGCTCGCTCGGAATTTCTTTTCCCCATAGAACTCTATGAGAAAGTAGCTCGTGCTCTAATTGGCTAAGCTGGACGAGCCCCCGCTAGCTCAACCAATCAGCTCTTTTCTGCATTTTTACTGTATTTTGAACTGTCCCGCCTTTGAATATGATTGGTCAATATTTCTCCATAGGTTAGAATGGGTCCCTGTCGCTCCTATTCTGATTGGTCAATACTCCTCCATAGGTTAGAATGGGCCACTGTCGCTCCTATTCTGATTGGGTGGTTTATGCTGACCAATCAGAAGAGCTTAAACAATTGAATTACTGTATTTCCCGGAAAATTCTCTCTATTGAAATTCCCTTATGTAGCGCCGGCCCTCGGCGAAAAAACGCGTTGTTGGGGGTTTAACTGATTTATTTTTAGAGAAGGTTTTCAGCTCTTTATCTGATAATGTTTTACACTTAATAAAATGAGTTTTTTATTCATACTCCATCCGCACGGCGCTGAGCGCCGAGATTGCTTTTGTGCCGATCTCTCCATAGACTAAAATGGGAGAAGTAGCTCGCTGCTCTGATTGGCTGGGATAGCCAAGCCCCGCAAAGCTCAGCCAATCAGCTCTTTCTGCATTTTTACTGTATTTTGAACTGTCCCGCCTTTGATTTGATTGGTCAAACTTTCTCCAAAAGGATAATAGGTCTTTTTTGCTCCTATTCTGATTGGCTGGCTTCTGCCGACCAATGAGAAGAAACTTACAAATTTGAATTACTGTATTCCCTGGCAATTCTCTATAATCCCAATTCCTGATGTAGCGCTGGTCTGGGCGACAAACGCTTTGGGTTCGGGATTTAATTGATTTATGTTTATAGAAGGTTTCAGCTCTTTTCCAGATAATATTTTACACTTAAAAAAAAATGATTTTTTTATCAAACTCCGTGCCGCACGGCGCTGAGAGCCGAGATTTCATTGCGCTGATCTCTCCATAGACTACAATGGGAGAAGTAGCTCGTGCTCTGATTGGCTGGGATAGCCAAGCCCCAGCTAGTTCAACCAATCAGCTCTTTTCTGCAGTTTTACTGTATTTTGAACTGCCCCGCCTTTGATTTCGATTGGTTCAATTTCCCTCCATAGGCTATAATGGGTCTTTTGCCACTCCTATTCTGATTGGCCGAGATAGCCAACTCCCGCTAGCTCAACCAATCAGCTTTTTTTCTGCATTTTTACTGTATTTTTGAACTGTCCCGCCTTTGATTCTGATTGGTCAATATTTTCTCCATAGGTTTCAATGGTTCACTGTCGCTCCTATTCTGATTGGCCGGTTTTCTCCCGGGACCATTGAGAATAGTTTTCAGAATTTGAATTACTTATTTCCCGGCAATTTCCAATATCCGAATTCCTGATATTGCGCCTTCTAGATGTTTGGAAAGTGATTTTTTTTATGTATTTCTTATTTTTGAGGTTTGAGCTCTTTTCTGAGAATGTTTTCCGCCTTTATAAAGGCGATTTTTTGGAATCATTCTCCTGTCGCACGGAGCTGAGCGCCGAGATTTCTGTTGCGATCTTCTGTTTCCTCACATGTTCCGTTCTCGCTTCACTTCGCCTCCGCCGGAGCATTTAGACCAAAATAAACCAGGTCTGCCTGTCGGAGCTGCCGAGCGCTGCACTGCGCCGCACTTTGCCGACTCACGTTCGTACATGCCTCGGAGTTTTTGAGCGCGCCGCGTCCCGCCCCGGAACGCCTACACCGTGCCCACACCGCGGCCATTGCCCGCCCCTTCATGCGGGGCGCAACTGAAAGTGGCGAACGCTGCGCCTAACACCGCATCCCTAAGTCCGATCATACATGTCGCCCTCTGTGTGTGTGTATATATATATATATATATATATATAAATATAAATATATACATATATATGTATATATATATACATATATATATATATATAATATAAATATAAATATATACATATATATATGTATATATATATAATATATAGTATAGATAGATAGATAGATAATAGATAGATATATGATCTCTCTCTCTCCTCTCTCTTTATATATATATATATAATATATAATATATATATATATAATATATATAATGTGTGTGTGTAGTGTGTATTATCTATATAATACATATTCTGAATTACACAAGACTATGCAGTTTTTGTTGTGAGACAATGTTCAACCAGCTATAATAGTATATGTGGAAGATATTTGGGTTTATTTTGTTTCACCCCTTTAATGCTAGTCCCTTTCAAACAAAAATCTCATGCACCTCAAAAAGAATCCAGATTTATTTTTCCCCAGGGTATGATACTAATATATTTCCACCTTTGTGCACACTACAATATTATTTCATATGCACTTAGACCAACAGAATTTATCTCAGCAGCTTGAAGCTTTCAAAGTGACACAACCTTCTAAAATTCAGTGTTTAGCCAGGATTCAGATTGTTGTTACTTTTCTTTCTATTTTTTTATACAAAGGGCTATTTTTCCAGCTAGCGGACAATATCTGTCTGTTCTTATTAAATGATATGTGTTTCTTGCTTTCTCTCACTGTGTTCTTAGCCTAGTATCCTAAAGTCCAAGTAAGCACAGGGCTAAGGCAGGGTGTTCCAGATGGGTTACCAAAATAGGATATAGAAGTGAGAGGATTTGGCCTCTTGAACGAGCCAAATGAGGTTTTTTTGGGAGCAAAGTTCGTTGGTTGTGCCCGAAAGGCGTAGAAGTCAAGTCGTGTTCAGAGCTCCCACGTCTTAACACAGCAGGAGAAGAATCGTCCTGTCTTTTCAGCTGTAACATGTACAAGAAGCAGCATGCCTGGAAGACACTTGTGTGTGATAACAGCTATACGGCAAACAGGATATTCTTGAAGGCATTGAAAAGCTGAACGCAGCTCTGTGTGTTCATCCTCCCTTTTCCAGATTCAGAGTGACAACTCCTTATTCTCTTGATGTTGTGGATAACCTGAGAATAATATAACTCACACTGAGAACACTCTAAAACCAACAAAGATGTCACACTTTCTATTAATAAAATGTGAAGTGAATGGGCATTCTTAAAAGGCTGTATATACATACATTTTAGTTTTCCTAATGGAATGTAATATATCCTATCATTCTACTAATTTGTACTAATACTGTATGTAATTATTATGCTATATGACATCTGTATAAATGTTATACAAATGTGTTTTTTCTTGGCTTTCTTGTAAATGAGGAAGTGCAGATCTCTACATAGCAGCACATATTAAAGGGAACCTTTCAGTCCACTTATGATGCCCTCTCTGGGGACAGCACAAAGTAATTGCAGAGGCTGATTTCAGCAGTGTGTCAGTTATATGTGAATATGTTTTAGTTTTGGAGAACTTACAGGTTATTCCATGCAGCACGATGCCAGCGCTGTGAGGCAGGAGTCCAATGTATTCATGAGATTCAGGCTTCCCCTGCCCACCTGTCACTGACTGACCGCTTTCTCCCTCTACACAGTATGTCAATATGTTATTCTGCCCTCAGAAAGGGCATGCAAGAGGGATAAACATTATGCTTCTTCCCTGAAGGTAAAGAGACTCTGTTTCACTTTAAGAGACTGCTAAAATGCGTTTGCTCTTGTCTTCTACCTATGTATATACAGTATATGTTTATGTATCATAAAAACATATGTTATACTGCATTTATGTGACTGTGCATCTTGAAGTCCTAAGTTGCTTGGAATGGTGGGTTATTGTCTGCAAGTAACTATACCATCTGTAGCAATCAGAAAAGAAATATTTATTGGTGGAAAAAAGCAAGTATGGTACCACTATTAGCAAAAGTGGAACATCTCAAAGTCACATATTTATACAATAATAAAAGGTCCATTCATCAGCATGTAGCCTTATACGGTTAGCGAATAGCATGACACATTAGCGGTACTCAGCTTCTTCCAGCTCTTCGCATTAGTAGTAATGATATGGCACTGGAGAGTGGCAGTACGTATTGACAAAGATCCTCATATAGACCAAAATATTGTACGTCATTAGCACTGCCTTATCATTACTGGTAATGGGACGAGCTGAATGAAGCTGACTACCTGTGGGGCTAATCTCTATAAAAAAATCAAAACTGAAATTAGACAAACCTGTGGAATTACAAATCTACATTTCAGAATATATGGATGTTTCTCCAATACCTACCTTATACCCAATAAGGATTCACATCTACTAAGGCAAGATTACAATAGTTCAGTTAAGCTATACACTGTCCGACCTACAATACATTTTTCAACTGAGGTGTCATGCTACATGCTGACTGATTATCTAATGCTACATGCTGATGGACATTTTATTATTTTAGAAATATGTGGATTTTTATTTATTTTTTATTTTTCTAATTGTGATACAATGATTTTTTTTTTGATTGGCAGGGGGAATGACGGTTAGAAGAAGGAGATACCAGCATCAACATGGCTCCAGAAAGAGCTTTATAAGAAATAATTTGGTACCAACTCTTTGAGTATGGAGGGTCTGTATGTGATGCCAAGAAGATTGGAAACTGTCCAAAACCAAAATATGGTCAGCACATCCATTTTGAAAAATAAATGTATAGGTGCATGCTGGTGTGGCAGCCAAAAGCAATGCACACACAACACAATATCAGCAGCACTCTATAAGCACAAAAAAAAAAGGCAAAGGGGCCATATACATTTTTTGGAAAAGCATTTCTGCTACTTTGGAATATATGAAAATATTGAAGTTCTTAGTGTACATTTTTTATCAAAACTGTAAATGCCCATCTACCACGGCAAGGTGCCTGTTCAGACCTCCACATTTCAGGGAGAGAAGAAGATTGGCAACTGGCTTATGTAATGGCCAATAGATCGACCATCACTGGTTTACTGGTGAGTATTAGGAGTTAAAGTGTGTGACAGGGAGCCAATGGAGATGCAGTATAGTGTGCTTCTTGGAGACCCAATGGCAAAAGGTGCTGTCACGTTATCACCTAGCAAGGTCTGGAGAATCAATTGAGAGCTGTCAGAAAGCTGACTGACTGAAAGCTGACATCATTGTCCCTTTAAAGTATTAGGCAGGGATAGCCGAGCTGTGGGAAATGACAACTTGTGGGACTTGTGCAGTCTGTCATAGAAGAAGTGTGAGCTGAGCATGTTGTTAGTCCTGGAAGGTGTCAGTTCTGGGGAGTCTGCTTGGGACTGTGAGAGAAGTAAGTCTAAAGGCAGAGCCAAACTTGTGTTGTGGGAGTCTCTGCTGAGCAAGTTATACTTGGAGTTCATTTTTTTCTGTGACAAATTGTGGAGATCTAGGTAAATGCAGTACAAACCGGAGTCTCTATGGAGGTAACATTGACCTAACTAGAGTTCAAGTATATTTCTTTAAAGCACTGTTATAGTTCAGTTCTTGAATGCTCAAGTTTACTGCTCCAGCAGCCATCAAGAATAAAGTGCCACATAAGGGGTACTATAATGAGCAAGATTAGTCTGTCCCAGGGGCGTAACTACCGGGGTAGCAGGGGTAGCAGTTGCTACGGGGCCCCTGCGCTTAGGGGGGCCCCGGGGCAGCTGCTACCACGTCCGCTACCCTGGTAACGCCGCTCCTGGGTCCGCTGACAGTGAACTTAACAGTTCACTGCAGCGGGCGGGGAGCGGCGGGGCCCGGCGCATACTCCCTCTGAACGCCCGGGCCCCCCGGCCCGAGCGTTCAGAGGCCGCGCTTCCATGGAGATAGCAGGACGGAGCGCCGATCGCTCCGCTCTGTTACTTCCCCCTGCCGGCGCTCTGTGGTCACGTAGGCATGCGCGGTGACGTCACATCACCGTGCTGCCCGCGCTGAGCGCAGAGCCTGCAGGGAGAGCAGCAGAGCGGAGCATCGGGGGAACGTGGACCGAGGTGAGTAAGTTGTTTCTTATTTTACCTGCCCCCATATGCCTGCCTATAGCCCCCATATGCCTGCCTATAGCCCCCATATGCCTGCCTATACCCCCTCATATGCCTGCCTATACCCCCCTATGCCTGCCTATACCCCAACATGCCTGCCTATAGCCCCCATATGCCTGCCTATAGCCCCCATATGCCTGCTATACCCCCATATACCTGCCTATACCCCATATGCCTGCCTATACCCCATATGCCTGCCTATACCCCCCCATATGCCTGCCTATACCCCCCATATGCCTGCCTATACCCCCCATATGCCTGCCTATACCCCTCATATGCCTGCCTATACCCCCCATATGCCTGCCTATACCCCCTAATATGCCTGCCTATACCCCCTAATATGCCTGCCTATACCCCCATATGCCTGCCTATACCCCCATATGCCTGCCTGTAGCCCCCATATGCCTGCCTATACCCCCATATGCCTGCCTATACCCCCATATGCCTGCCTATAGCCCCCATATGCCTGCCTATACCCCCCATATGCCTGCCTATACCCCCTCATATGCCTGCCTATACCCCCCATATGCCTGCCTATACCCCCCATATGCCTGCCTATACCCCCCCATATGCCTGCCTATACCCCCCATATGCCTGCCTATACCCCCCATATGCCTGCCTATACAGCCCCCTATATGCCTGCCTGCCTATACAGCCCCCTATATGCCTGCCTGCCTATACAGCCCCCATATGCCTGCCTGTACAGCCCCCATATGCCTGCCTGTACAGCCCCCATATGCCTGCCGTATACCCCCACAAGCCTGCCTGTATACCCCCACAAGCCTGCCTGTCTACTTATATGGGGCCCCTTTAGCTACCTAAACCCTACCTATATGGCCCCTATAGCCCACCTAACCCCTGTCTACCTGTATGGCTCCCTATAGCTACCTAAACCCTGCCTGCCTATATGGGCACTATTGGCTACCTAAAGCTTGCCTATTTGGGGCCCCATATATCCTATCTAAAGATATTTGTGTCTAAATCTGCAGGGACAAGTGGTCGGGAGATGTCATCAAGATGGCGGACTGGACCGGATGCAGAACAAAGGGGAAAGTCAACGACTGGTCAGAGAAACGTCACCTGTGAGTCACAAGATGTAACTGCACTGTAATCACTTATATGTCTGCACAGGCTGTGTACACTGCTGTCTACCACTATATGGTCACTGTATGGGGGTAATATACAGTCTGCAGAGCCTGTGTACACTGGTGTCTACCACTATATGGTCACTGTATGGTGGTTATATACAGTCTGCAGAGCCTGTGTACACTGGTATATACCACTATATGGTCACTATATTATTATATATTATTATTATTAGACAGTATTGGTCTTTGTGTACTGATCAGTAATAGTGTAGGGGTATTATTTAGTCACTATGTGGTGGTAATTTGTGGTCGTGTTCTGGCGGTATAATCAGGTCCTTATGTAATAGCGTTATTGGTAATGTTGGTCTTAGTATTGTGGGATTTGTTTGGTAGCAGTATGATGGTGAGATGTATGGTGAGGTATTTGCCCCTTGTATTATCTACATTATCTAACAGCATGTCCTGGTACATGGTCGTGGTCAGGGAGGGGGGGGGCCCATCCAAAAGTTTGCTATGGGGCCCTGGCTTATCTAGTTATGTCCCTGGTCTGTCCTTAGTATAAAATGTAACCACCAAGCATGTTGTACCACTTTAGTAAGAAAAAAATAGTAGAGTCTTTTATAGGTGCCAATTTGGTCTGTGATTGTGTCTTTAAATGGGATCTCTTGAACATCACCTTGCAGGGAGCAAACAGACTGACTGCAAGTGCAAAAGGTCTGACATGCAGGGATTATGTGCAACGGTCAGAGGCTGCTATTTGAATGAATTGAGTTGTATTCTGTGCTACCAGAAGCATTTGGGTTACATACTTCTCATGTATCGGAGTGTGAGCACTTGCCTATCCTTAATTGTTCAACATCTGCATCAAGCTGTCCATGTTCCATGACGTTCCTTCGGCTGGGGTTAGACCACTGAATACCTAGTGAGAAATTATTTTACTTGAATATAATACATATAATAAAATACTGTTGCCAAATATTTGCAAAAGTGGAATATATCCATCAGTGTTTCAAACCCCATAAAAAGTCATAAGTAACCATAGGTAAAACTGCAAATGTAGTTGCTCAGGACTTTAGACAGAGCTTCCACAACACATTTAGAAAGCATTTGAAAAATTGTGTAAGATCAAAAGCAAAAGTAAATGTGTTAAACAATAAACCAATGTGAATGTTTATTTATATGTGCTCCCCCTGCTCCATTGGGTATTCCAAAATCCATTGACATGTATCGTTGTCAACTGATAAACTTGTCGTCAACTGTGTGATATAACATAGTGAACAGAATGCATGCGGTGTGTTTCAGGACCCTGGACAGTAGCAAGGAAGGTGTGTACAAATCCAAATCCACCTTGGTCTGTATCAAAACTATTTCAAAGTTAAAATAGTCATTTTCCTATACCATCCAATTGGGGTCCGCTTGTATTTTCCAGTTAAGTTTACAAAATAAAACTGAATGCTCATTGACTTCCATGAAAACAAGGTACTGTAGTTCTAAAAAAATTATGATACAAGAGTTCATTATTTTTTTTACAAAATATTCTTAAATACAGTTCATCAGGATGGTGCGAACCTTTTGAGTCTCTGAATTGTTTAAGAAATGTCAGAGTGAATTTAGGAAGTAATATAGTTTATGCGACATACGCTCAAAGAGTGCTGTTCAAAAGATGGTTTGGAACCTGGAAACAATGGAATTATTAATCCCTTCTTATGGCGAAGACTGTCTGAAAATGTCGTAGGACCCAATCGATGATGGGCAACATCATCTAGAGCAGTCGCATATGAAACCTCTGAGATGCCTAGTGGAGGAGACTGGAAGATCTAATTCAACATGTCAAACAGCTGCAAAAAGTGCAAAATAGCATGTGTATCAAGTTTATTCAAAGAAAACTCTATTGGAACAAGACTTGCACTGTGGAAGATTGGAAATAAAACATCCCCAGTGAAATTGCTGTTATTCCCCACAATATGTTTGCTCATGCATACAGGAATATGGAGTGCTTTGTCGAAGTGTGTGTGGCAGAAAATGGAGATCACTTTTAGCATTACATGTAATGCAGTCAATTATACATATCTCAAGGTATGAAGTATATTTTTTGGCTTAGATTACTTCCTAATGGGAGTTGCAACAGAATATTTGTGGCCCCTTTTAAATGAATCTCCTTGAATATGTTTACTAGTCTTACTATATGTTTACTTATCTTCGTGTTCTCACTCCTTATATGGTCCAAACTAAGATTGTACACATTGGTGCATAATAGTATGCATATGGGGCAATTATCTTGAATCAGTGACTATAGTTATGGTGTCATGGTCATCACACTGTAATTATTTGGTCCCTTTGATATCTGGTAGATATGTGGCAGTAAATTGATTAGTTTGTCTTTATGAACCAAAATATTGAGTTCATTCTGTGTAAAAATGCAGGACTTCCAGGACTTTTTATGTTAGAAAAAAATTGAAAGGGTTTTCTGAAGAAAAGCATTCATTACCTATCCACAGGATGGATTATAAATATCTGGAAGCTGGGGTTCCTACTGCTGGTATCCCCACCAATCACTGAAATGGGGGCCTTGAGTTCCCCATCCTTCCTTACTACATTCAAAGTCTATGGGAATGTTGAAGACAGTTGAGTACATCACTTGGCTACCTCTGTCGATGACACATCAACCATTGCACATGTTCAACTAATATTCATTCAAACCACTCTTCACTGTGTGAATGCAGTGAGGAAGGATATGGGACTAATGTCTTGCATTTTAGTGATTGTGGGGATCCTACTGATGGGACCCCCAGAGATCACAGTTTATCCCATTTTTCCCATTTCTTTAATGGGAAAATTCTTTAATTTCAAAGCTAAAATCTCTTTCATCAATGGACCTAGCAGAAGTACTGATGGGAAATAGTTTTCATGTCTTTATATATAGACTCCTCTTTTGAGGCCATAAAAAAGGGCACCCCATATTTTAGTTTTCACTAGTCTCAATAATTATTTATGTGCTGTCTTGTAAAGTTTATATTGTGAAATTACTATAAGATTCCACTATCTTCTAACTTGGGCTTTTACAGAGTTTTCGGTGCCTGATGGCTAGATGCAGTTTGCAAGAAAAGAGAACAAAAGTGATATTAGGAAATAAAAAAAGTGTGTCACTCAGACAACATCCATTAGTGAATCAATGGTCATTTAGCGCAGAGCAGGCTCACACAGCAGGCTGCTAATGATCAGGGAAAGATTATTACAGAGGATCTCCTGATGGGAAAGACAATCTGCTGCCAGGACATGATGCGAGGGCAGTATTACCCACCTCATACACCTGTATAATACAGACATATACAATAAAAACAAATTGTAATGTCCACATATTTAAGATAGAAGCAGACAAGATAAAGTATAAACACAAACATAAGCATTTATGTGCACCTACAAGTATTGCTTGCATTCACTCTAACTGCAAATAATCTTAGAGACCCTGTCCATCAAAAGGAACCCTCATAAATTGTCAACTATTGCTTTCTCATTTCTCTGGTAAATGTTAGGAATTCTGGCCAAGGTTGTAGCTATAATAGTGGAGAAGTTGCATCTGGATGGTGGCCCACAGATTCCCATGAAAGTCAAGAGAACAATACTACTACATAGGTGATTTGCAGAGGAATGGTGTTGATTTATTGTAATTGCTTGACAAAATTATAGAAGATTTAATGGACTATACTTCAATTTTACAGCACCTCACAAAAGTGAGTACATCCTCACAATAGTGCAATTTTTTTTATTTCATCTTTTCATGGGACAACATTGAAGATATGACACTTTGGTACAATGTAAAGTAGTTAGCCAATGAACAATACTATGGGTATAACGAAAATAAAGAAATAAAAATGTATTCATTGAATTCATATTTATTTGTTTATTTTCATTACCCCCATATTATTGTTTATTTTATATACACATCGGTACAACTTAATGAGTGTTATCATTTGATTTCTGCCATGTACAGTTTTGTTATAGATTGCATTAGAAAACCCATAAGAGCATCGCTCGCTCTCCCGTTGGTCCAAATAACCGCGCCTCTTTAAACTTGGCCAATAACAAACAGAGCTCGCTCTGCATTTCTGTTCCCCATAGAACTCTATGAGAAGGTAGTTCACCCGCTGATTGGCTAAGCAGGACGAGCCCCTCTTCCCCCCAACCAATCACAGTACTAGAATATTTCCCATAGACAGTAATAACTTTTAGGGCGCCCTTCTATCACGCCCTTCTTTCTCCACTCAAAATAGACACACTACATATGATTGGTGGATTCATATCTGCCGCCTGGTCTCAACCAATCACCTCTTTTCTGCCTTTTTTTACTGTATTTTGAACTGTCCCTCCTTTTCATTTGATTGGTCAATAATTCTCCATAGCTTATAATGGGTCACTGTCGCTCCTATTCTGATTGGCTGGTTTCTGACGACCAATGAGAAGAGCTTAAAGAATTTGAATTACTGTATTTCCCGGCAATTCTCTATATCGCAATTCCTGATGTAGCGCCGGTCTCGGCGACAAACGCGTTGTTAGGGATTTGATTGATTTATGTTTATAGAAGGTTTCAGCTCTTTTTTTTATTCATACTCCATGCCGCACTGCGCTGAGAGCCGAGATTTCATTGCCCCGATCTGGCCATAGACTACAATGGGACAAAGTAGCTCGCGCTGTGATTGGCTGAGATGGCCAAGCCCCCGCTAGCTCAACCAATCAGCTCTTTTCTGCATTTTTACTGTATTTTGAACTGTCCCGCCTTTGATTTTGATTGGTCAATATTTCTCCATAGCTTATAATGGGTCACTGTCGCTCCTATTCTGATTGGGCAGGATTGCCAAGCCCCCGCTAGCTCAACCAATCAGCTCTTTTCTGCATTTTTACTGTATTTTGATCTGTCCCGCCTTTGATTTTGATTGGTCAATATTTCTCCATATTTCTCCATATCCCAATTCCCGATGTTGCGCCGGTCTCGGCGACAAACGTGTTGTTAGTGATTTTATTTCTGTATTTTTTAAAAGGTTTCAGCTCTTTTACAGAGGAATGTTTTCCCACTTAATAAAAACGATTTATTTACTAATACTCCATGCCGCACGGCGCTGAGATTTCAGTGCCCCGATCTGTCCATAGACTACAATGGGAGAAAGTAGCTCGCGCTCTAATTGGCCAGGATTGCCAAGCCCCCGCTACTTCAACCATTTAGCTCTTTTCTGCATTTTTACTGTATTTTGAACTGTCCTGCCTTGGAATTTGATTGGTCAATACTACTCCATAGGTTTTAATGGTTCACTGTCGCTCCTTTCTGATTGGCTGGTTTCTGCCCCGACCAATGAGAATAGCTTACAGAATTTTAAATTTACTGTATTTCCTGGCAATTTCCAATATCCAAATTCCTGATGTAGCGCCGTTCTTGATTTTTGAATTGATTTTATTTATGTATTTTTTTAGTAGGTTTGAGCTCTTTTTCAGATCATGTTTTACACGTAATAAAAGCGATTTTTTGATTCATACTCCATGCATGTTTTCTAGCCTGTCTCGAATTGGAATACATGTTAGGCGCAGTCCCTTCTACGCCTAAGTCCCTTCTGCGCCTCTCACACTGGCTAGGCGCGGTGAACTTTTCCCCGCATGTATGAGCGCACCTCCTCGGGCGGCGTATCTTAGACGCAGTCCTGCAGTGCGCCTAAGTCCCGCACTGCGCCTCACACACTGGCGAGGCGCGGCGGACTTTACACCGCATGTATGAGCTCACCTCGGGTGCCAACATACATGAGGTGCAGCTTTCGCTTAAAATCGGGCGAAAACGTGCGCTCCGACGTGGTGAGCTTCATACATGTCACCCATTGTGTCCAATTTACCATTTTACCTCCACATACTCATGTGATTCATTAGTGTTACAAGGTCTCAGGTTTTAATGGGGAGCAAGTGTATTTACATTTTTTTTGCTCGCAAACGCTCTCATACTAATTACTGAAAGTTCAACACGGCAC
Source organism: Phyllomedusa bahiana (assembly GCA_025379985.1). Lineage (NCBI taxonomy): Eukaryota > Metazoa > Chordata > Amphibia > Anura > Hylidae > Phyllomedusa > Phyllomedusa bahiana. Next base: position 58,488 of record JAODAL010015514.1, read on the forward strand.
CTCATGGCAAAGAACTGTCTGATGACCTGAAAAAAAGAATTATTGTTCTACATACAGATGGGCTAGGCTATGAGAAGATTTCCAAAACCCTGAAACAGAGCTGTAGCACTGTGGCCAAGACCATACAGCGGTTTAATCAGACAGGTACAAAGAGAAGTGTGTTTTGCATACAGTGTGGTTGTTGAAGTGTCAGGGTTTGGGGCTGCATGAGTGCTGACGGCTGTGGGGAGATACAGTTCATTGATGAAATTATGAATTCCAACATGTACTGTGACATACTGAAGAAGAGCACGATCTTCTCCCTTCAGAAACTGGGCCACAGGGCAGTATTCCAACATGACAATGACCCCTAACACACCTCCAAGATGACCACTACCTTACTAAGGAAAATGAGGGTAAAGGTGCTGGACTCGCCAGGCAGGTCTCCAAACCGGAAGCCTATTGAGCATCTGTGGGGCATCTTAAAACAGAAGATGGAGGAGCACAAGGTCTCTAACATCCACCAGATCTGTGATGTCGTCATAGAGAAGTGGAAGAGGATTCCATTGGCTGCAACCTGTGAACTCCATTCCAAGAGAGTTAAGGCAGTGCTGGAAAATAATGGTAGCCAAACAAAATATTTTTTTAACAGTGTTTATTTTTGGCATTGCAATAAAAAATTGCACATGTAACTGTAAATAACATATGTAAGAAAACAGTTGAGTCAAATCACTTCAATGTAAGTGGCATAAATAAGGAACAGAAGAGGAAAAGGCAGATATAAGACAATCAGTAATCCAGATCAGATAGTATCAATATGAAGTCACCTTGCAAGACATGGAGTTTTCAATCAGGCCTTATAGAAGACTAGAAACTTGTTTGTAAAGAGTCAAATGATGCAAGTCCTTACTTTAGAGTAAAATATAACTTAAAGGGGTTGTCTCACTCAATCAGTTCATCTCACCTCAGTCCTGTTTTATCGGTTTCATTTTTGAATTCAGTGTTTACTGGCTCCTACTGGTCTGCAGTGATGAGCTGCTGAGGACACCAGAGGCGACATGTATGAACGGGGCTGCACCAGAGATCTGGCGTCTTTTCAGCCCGACATCTAGCGCAGCCCCATTCGCTATAGTTTAAAATCGCCCGTACGCCAATATCAGGCGCATTACAGAGCGCCCGCGGCACTTTGTACTACGGCTGATTTCGGGGAGCGTGCGGGAGGCGGGGCGCACTAGAACTGTACAAAGCTATACAGTAGGTCTATAGCTTCGTTACGGCAATTCCAGGTGCATTACTGCTGAAACAGGTAAACCACTTTCAATGTGGTTTACTTGAGCCAGAATTAATGTTTATGCGCTAGAATGCGCCTGATTTATGACCCACAGTAGATCGGGTTCACAAATCAGGCACATTATATACTATTGCATAAAAATTGGCGTCCTAATGCCAAAATTCATACATATCGCCACAGGTCTGTAGCTATAGTGACCAGCACTGGCAGCCTATAAGGAGAGATCAAACAGGTCTGTAGCTATAGCAACCTGAGGAGCTGATGCAGCCCATACAAGAGGGGATATGTAGGAATAGGTAGGACACTATAAATGGACACATATTGCAAAATGACTTGTTTTTGAAAGATCTTTAACATAAAAAGCAATCCTTGTAGCCCTCTAAAAAAGATCAAAAATAAATAAGGAACACATAGTTGGTATTGCCACGTGCATAACATCCTACCCTATAAATCTGACATGCTTACTAACCTGCACGGTGAACACTATAAAAACAATGTCACATAATTGCGATTTTTGTTCATCTGCAGCACATAAAATGGAATAAAAAGAGATCAAAAACTTACATAAACACCAAAGTGGTACCAATTAAAGTGTCAGTTTATCCCACCAAAAAAGCCCTTACACATCTCTGTATACGGAAAAAATAAAAAAGTTATGTCTATCAGAATATAGTGATGCATAAATATTGTTTTACACAATAAAAACACTTTTTTTTAATGCGCTTCAACAAAAAAGAAATATATAAATTGGGTATTGCCGTAATCACATCAACCCTCAGAGTAAAACTAACTTGTCATGTATACTGCAAGATAAGTGTTATTAAAATAAAAAACACTACTAGGAAAACACAGTATTTTCTTCACCCTGCCTTCCAAAAAACTGATTTAAAACCGATCAAAAACCTCGTCCCCCCATAAATGATACCAATAAAAACAACGAATCATCCCTCAAAAAACAAGCCCTAACCTATCTCTGTGCACAGAAAAATAAAAAAGTTATGGCTCTCAGACTATGGCGATGCAAAAACATGTTACGATCCTGCCTCTTGCTTTTGACCTTGGGAGCTGTTCTGTTTATGCCATGCCTGCCAGCACAGCAATAGTTAATCAGCACTCAGCTGATGCCCATCCTATTCTCTAGGGGAACTATATAATCCAGGCTCTAGGTTTACTTGGTGCCTGAGATTTTGTTGCACTCTGTCTGAGCTGTGCTGGGTTGTTGCTGCACTGCTTCTCTGTCCATTTCTGTTTCTGTTCTCCTTGGACTTTGTGCCTATTTTCTGTTGTGCTGTTTGCCCCTCATATACCCAAAGATCCACTTCCCTGCATTTTATGTTTATTTTTTGGACTTGATGCATGTCTGTATCCATCTGCATGTTGTACAATGAAAGTCCTTCTCTAAAGAAAATGTCACACCGTGTTTTCCTATTTGGATAGAAGTTTTGTTTTGTGTAAAATCGGCAAAACATAAAAAAAATACAAATTTGGTATCACTGTAATTGTATCAACCTGCTAAGTAAAGCTAGGATATCATTTATACCGCAAGGTAAACACTGTAAAAAAATAAAGTTTTTGTTCAAAACGCCTCACAAACACTTTAATAAAAAGTGATCAAAGCGTCATATGAATCCTATAATGCTACCAATAAAAAAAGTCAACTCATCCCACAAAAAATCGAGCCCATACTCAGCTCCATATACAAAAAAAATAAAAAAAAATTATGGCTTTCAGACTACGAAGACATAAAAAAATGCAATTTTTTTAGAAATCCATTCTATTGTGTAAAAGTAATAAAACATAAAAAAACTATATAAAATTTTATCATTGGAATTGTATCAACCGCATAATAAAGTTATCATGTCACTTATGAACGCTGTAAAATTGAACGCTAAAAACCAATGGCGGAACTGCCTCCCCCTATCCCATTTTTATGACCCAATGCTAAAAAAACTATGGAACATCTGTGCACCCAAAATGCACAATACACCCCCTAGATGAAATCCATGAGGGGTGTTGAATCCACAATGGGGTGACTTCTGGAAGGTTTCACCTATTCTGATACATGGAGCTCTCTGGGTTTGCCAGCATTGGTAGCACCTTATTTGGTATCCTTTACATATGTAACCATATGTAAAGGATACCAAATGATGGTGTATTATTGTGACTACAGTATTTTTTGCTATTGCTACTTTTTGATATTGTGTTTACACTACTTGTGGCACTTTCTGATATTGCGTTTGCACTATTGGGGCACTTTGTGCCATTGTTATTGCACAATCTTTGCTTATATATATGTACAGTATATACAGTGCCTTGCGAAGTATTCGCCCCCCTTAAACTTTTCAACCTTTTCAGGCTTTAAACATAAGTATATAAAATTTTTATTTTTTGTGAAGAATCAACACCAAGTGGGACACAATTGTGAAGTGGAACGAAATTTATTGGATATTTTTTTTGGGTGACACGTTCGTTTTTCCCTCCTCGCCTTCTGAAAGCCATAACTTTTTTATTTTTCCACCTACATAGACACATGAGGGCTTTTATTTTGCGGGACAAGATGTACTTTCTAATGGTGTTATTCACTATACTATAGAATATACTGGGAAACCGCAAAAAAATTCCAAGTGGGACAAATTGTGAAAAAGAATTTTCGCCATGTTTGCGGGGGTTTTGCTTTTACGGCATTCAATCTTTGGTAAATATAATGTGTTATCTGTATTCTACAGGTTGTTACACATCCGGCAATACCAAACATGTACGTTTTCCGTTATGTTTTGGTACCGTAAAAAAATTCCAAACATTTTCTACTTTTGAAATTTGCGCCACGACGCCATTTTGTGCGACCAATAACTTTTTTGAACTAACACCTACGGACGTCAGTGAGGGGGCATTTTTTGCGGGCTGAAGTGTACTTTTTATCACTAGCAGTTTGGAATGCATGTGACTTTTTTGATCACTTTATTCCTTTTTTTATGTGACGTAAAATGACCCAAAAACCGCAATTTGGGCGTTTGGAATTGTTTTTCTTCTACGGTGTTCAGCGTACGGGATAAATGATGTTATATTTTTATAGATCGGCCTTTTTCGGATGCGTCGATACCAAATATGTGTAACTTTTTTTATTATTTTAATGATTTTATTTGTAAAATGGGGAAAGCGGGGTGATTTGAACTTTTAATACTTTTTTTTGTACTTTAAAACTTTATTTTATTTTTTTTTTTTACTGTAACATTGAGGCCACCTATGGTACTTGACCACTAGGTGGCGCGATTGTTAATACAACCTAATGCATTACATAGGCAATGCATTAGGGTGTACAAAGATGGCGGTTGCCCCACTTCCTGTCTGCGGACGGAAGTGGGGAAACCGCCAGAGTAAGTGACGGGAGCCTTCACAGGGCTCCCCACCACCATGCCCGGTCATCGGATCGGCGCAGCATAGCTGCGCTGATGCCGATGACCGTAACGGCCGGTGCGCGGCACCGATCGGCGTTAGTTCAGACGCCGCTGCCATCTTTGCCGCGGTGTCTGATGGGTTAAACAGTGCCAGCTGGCGGAGCCACCCGCCGGCGCTGTTACTGCCGGGTGTTAGTGGCGATTTGCCGCTAACACCCGGCGGCTCTGCGGGGGGGTTGCGGCGCGATCCCCCTGCAAAGCCCCTTAGCGGCCCTGGGACGTACTCATACGCCCAAGGTCGTTAAGGGGTTAAAGCGCAGAGAGCATCACGAAGACCAAGGAACATGCCAGGCAGGTCCGTGATACTGTTGTGGAGAAGTTTAAAGCCAGATTTGGATACAAAAAGATTTCCCAAACTTTAAAAATCCCAAAGAGCACTGTACAATCGATCATATTGAAATGGAATGAGTATCAGACCACTGCAAATCTACCAAGACCCGGCCGTCCCTCTAAACTTTCATCTCAAACATGGAGAAGACTGATCAGAGATGCAGCCAAGAGGCCCATGATCACTCTGGATGAACTGCAGAGATCTACAGCAGAGGAAAGAGACTGTCCATAGGACAACAATCAGTCATACACTGCACAAATCTGGCCTTTATGGAAGAGTGGCAAGAAGAAAGCCATTTCTCAAAGATATCCATAAAAAGTCTTGTTTAAAGTTTGCCACACGCTACCTGGGAGACACCAAACATGTGGAAGAAGAGGCTCTGGTCAGATGAAACCAAAATCCAACTTTTTGGCCACAATGCAAAACGATATGTTTGGCGTAAAAGCAACACAACCCATCACCCTGAACACATCATCATCCCCACTGTCAAACATGGTGGTGGCAGCATCATGGTTTGGGCCTGCTTTTCTTCAGCAGGGACAGGGAAGATGGTTAAAATTGATGGGAAATTGGATGGAGCCAAATACAGGACCATTCTGGAAGAAACCCTGTTGGAGACTTCAAAGGACCTGAGACTGGGACGGAGATTTATCTTCCAACAAGACAATGATCCAAAACATAAATCAAAATCTACAATGGAAGGTTCACAAGTAAACGTATCCAGGTGTTAGAATGGCCAAGTCACAGTCCAGACCTGAATCCAATCGAGAATCTGTGGAAAGAGCTGAAAACTGCTGTTCACAAATCATCTCCATCCAACCTCACTGAGCTCCAGCTGTTTTCCAAGGAAGAATGGGCAAGAATTTCAGTCTCTCGATGTGCAAAACTGATAGAGACATACCCCAAGCGACTTGCAGCTGTAATCGCAGCAAAAGGTGGCGCTAAATATTAACTTAAGGGGCCGAATAATTTTGCACGCCCCACTTTTCAGTTTTTATTTTTTACAAAAATTTCAAATATCCAATAAATTTTGTTCCACTTCACAATTGTGTCCCACTTGTTGTTGATTCTTCACAAAAAAAAGACAATTTTATATCTTAATGTTTGAAGCCTGAAATGTGGCAAAAGGTTGAAAAGTTCAAGGGGGCCAAATTCTCTCGCAAGGCAATGTGTATATACAGAGTGTGTGTATATATATATATATATATATATAAATTAAGTGTGTATATATATATATATATACACACAAATATATATGTGTACATACATATATGTTTTTTTCTTTTGTGACATTATACTTTGCCGGCATTGGGCCTGTTGGATTATTTTCTACAGCCATTTTGATATATTTCAGCTGTTTTTAATTTTTTTATTTTTTCTTTTCTGGTGTTTTTTGTCCTGAATAAAGATTCATGTTTACATTTTCATTAATTATGGTTGTGTGCCAATTTCTGTGTCCTCTTTTCTCTGTTGTTTTGTTTACCATATTTTCCCTTAAAAGCAATGCTTTCTTATTCCTTCTTAAATATGCCATGAAATAAAGCATGTGTGAAGATTTCGACAAATCCAGAATCACCCTTCTGAAAAAAACCCTTTTTATAAAAATAGAATATCTGTAAAATCCCTATGATGGCTCCCTACAAAACAGAGCCACAATGCAGCCATATGCGTTACTGAAGAAGTCATTGGTAATTTTTATTTTACAATTGCAAAATTCATCACATTTAGAGAGGTATTTCTAAGCATAACTACTGTTTCTGTATTTTAAGAGTGTTTTTACAAGACTCATTTAACCATTTCAATGCTATATTAATCTCATAATGTAAAACACTATCGAGTGAGCCGAGCTCCAGACTAAAATGCCCATCAGAATAGAAATAAGTGGTCAGCAGAGTGCATACATTTTACAGAAGATTAAACAAGCCAACTCCAATTAAGTGTTGGAACTCCTAATATTTAATTGTGTCTTTACAGATCGTTTTTTTCCTGCAGGGTGTGTAAAGTTTTGATGCTAATGAGGCAGAGTAAAGATTTATCTCCTTATAACTGATCTTTTAGGGAATAGCTGGTTTTACAGCACTTACTTAATGTGTGCAGAACATCCCTACACATTGCATTAGTTTCAAGACCTTTAACCCAAATCCTGCTGACAAAGCAACCAAGGCTATAAGAATGTGGGAACAAGAAGAAATTCTATATATTTATGGACAGCCAAGCCACCTTAGATTGCATATTGAGTATATGGCACACATTTTTTGTATTGTTCAGTGTTTCCCTGCTATTGTATTGTTTAACACTATTTGATATTTTGTGTGTTTATATGCTTTTTAGCTGTATCTTTGGCATGTAATGACACTGTTCCAAAACCATGCAACTATCACATGAATAGGGATGCTCTTATTTTTTGCTGTATGTACCAGGGCCTGATGTGACTGTAATGTCTGCTCACCTATACTTCTGTCTCTGCTCAACTTCCCTGCACTTGTGTAGGGACCCATCAACATAATGGAGTCTGTATATTTAACCCTGTATGCTGTCAGTGCATTGTAAAATAAGGTTGACATTAAACCAGTTAGAGGATTATGATTTTATGCGTCTGCAGTGCATTGAGGGACTAGAGCCAGTGGGATCCAGATCTAAAAATGAAAAAATGTGAGTACAATCAGTGAGACAGCAGGAAAGGTAACTGCTGACTACTGGATTCTGATCCTATGAAAACATGATCAACTAATCTGGGTTCATTTATTATTATATTTGAATTGCTATGCATTTCATTGAAAATCTAAGGGTAATTGATAAGTGGCAGGGTCAGACTGGCCTAACAAAGTATCAGAGGATCCTCCAGAAGGCCCAAGCTCTACATACTAATCCACCACTAATATATCTGAGCCCCAAAGGTCTAGCAATATACATCATTTGGTGCTTTTTAGAACCCATCACCAAATATCCTATATATGTATAATGATAACTTAAAAGTGGACTTAGAAAAAGCACTCAGACGGGGACATGCACATGTCCCATGTACTGTAGATAGACAGTGGGCTCTCAGAATATTTTTTTCTGGTGGATCCAAGGAACCTCTATATAACACTGCCAGGAGGATGCCAATGCAAACTCATTTTAATACACTTATTAGTTTTATTGTACATGTAAACTGTCGATCAACTGTTTCTTTGATTTATTTTACTGACTTATACTTATTACTGAGTTCTTCTATCCATATTAATCCAAAGAGAGCAACAGTTCTACTGACTACTAATTAGAATCAGACATTCAGCTTTATGTCACCGACATGTAGCAGCTTAAGCTGCCCATAGATAGCCTCGAGCATTGATGACAATCAGAAGCTCTTAATGTCACTGAAATTAGGTTATATACAACATTTGTGAGCAGTTGTGTGATCTTTCTCTTTCTACTTGTCCCCACTGAGATGGGGTTGCTGCCCATATCAAGTGCTGATTCTGTTCCAATGACGGATTCACTGTTTTACCAACAGTGTGCTAGTTGCCATCTTCGGTTCTGGGATCAGACCTCAGTAGATACATTGACAATTGCTAATCTCCCAAGCCAGGTACAAATAACAGATATAATATTTTATCATTTGAGCCCATTTTGTGTTTATATTATTTAAAGTTTTTTTTGTTTTTAAACAATAGTAAATAGCATATCAGTACCATACAGGCTCCTTCACAGTGTTTGCCTGCACAGCACTGCTTCCAGTCATCTGAGAACTATAATAGCTACATTTATTGAACTGGTTGGTGTTACAAATCCTTGTGCAATGGCCAGGAGCACCTCTGACAGGAAAATAGGTGAAGGGAACTTGTTCTCTGGATTTATGGGGCATCCTAACTGTTGAACCCTCACTCATTAGAATGCAAGGAATACACCTTTAAAGAGAACCTGTCACGTAGGTTATGCCCCCTTGCTGAGGACAGCACAAGCTAGTGACAGACATGCTGTTCCCAGCGCTGTGTCCTATTCTGTAAGATAAAGTCGTTTTAGAGCATTTAATGCTCAAATCTTATTCATGAGTAGCTGTTAGCCCCGCCCACCAAATGCTAGCCACGCCCGCTGACAGTTATTCTCATGTTTCTACCTATTCAAAATAATAGGTTACTCAATTGTGAGTTGGGCGGGGCTAGACTCAGGTGGGCGGGGTATGAATTAAACAGACTCTTTTCATAAAAAGCTGGATTCTTTCTGGCTGAAAACTGCCAGATTTTAGCATAAATACTGTAAAACTACAGCATCTTACAGAATAAGGGACACTGCGCTGGGACCAGCATGATTGTCACTAGCTTGTGCTGTTCTCAGCAAGGGGACATAAACTATGTGACAGATTCCCTTTAACTAGTTTTGCTCAAATAGGGCCATGTTTGGTTCAACACTTGCTGAACTGAACTTTTGAAAATATTCAAGCATTTTCAGGATGTTTTAGCTTTGTATGCCATTTCAGGCCTTACATTGCTCCAGCCGCCTCTTTTGTAATCGCCTGACATCACTTCTAGGTTACCTCTATTTCGTTGAAAGTGGAATGACATTGGATGTTATGTCAAATGTCGTGTGACACATCCAACATCACTTCTGGTTCCCAAACATGAAGTGTTGTCGGACATTGCACCCTGTGACATGGGACCCAGAGTGACACTGAAAGGTATATTAAAACCTTTATAACTATTAAAAAAACCTAACCCTAATTGTGAGACCAACTTAGGACTACGGTCAATTTTCTAGTGGTTTTCATCAAAATTTTATTCAAGCCAGTCTCAATCAAATTATTAAGGATTCGGTCTAATTTGACTTTGACCCAAATCCAAAGAACAACACTAAAGTGTTGCTCAAAATACAAGGTCTACAAATGTGTGCTTCTACACAGGCACCTTTCTGTTAACAGTTTGATATGCATCTACAGTTAGTAACACTAAAGTTATTTTTTTGGCTTGCATTTTATTTACTTCTCCTTTCTGACTCTCTTTTGCCAGTCTATGCATAAACTCTGCCTTACCAATTACATTTGTTGAATATGAGTCCGCTGTGGTCATACGCTCTCTTGTAATCTTCAATTTTAATGGATTTTAGATATTCAGTAGCCTGGTTTGAGGATGTTTATTTACCCCTGAGAAGCAACATTCTAACTAGTGTTACTATTGCACAGGAAAGCTAAATAAAATGATGGTAAAATCTTGATGATCAAATATGCATTAATGTTTCTTATGCAATGGGATTTTTCTGCTTATTTTGCATAGTTATGTGGGATGCTATAAATAATGCATTAATATTTTAGTATTTCAAATACTGCTGAGCTACACTTGCCATTTCTTTGAGACAGCAAAATTGTGGGGGGACAGGGACAGGCTTATATGGATTCACAGCAAGATTGCAGTAGGGCAATAGTACAAATAGGATCTTATTCGTCTACAACTTGATTCTCCAGACATGGATAATTATGATCAAATAATTTTCAAATGAACCCTGATCACCCAGAGGAGATAGGCAGTTGGGAGTGAAATGAGTTTTGATTAAGAATCAGAGACTAGCGGTAAGTGTGATGGTCAGGAATGGTTAATAGCTATCACAGTGTAAATAGACCTAATAGGAGAGGTATGCTATCCAAAAGTAAGATATACCGGTAATGCCTTGTAATCTCTGTGTTGCATGCACAGTACTTAAAAGTACCCTAACTGGACCCTGATTAATGGTAGTTTGTTACAGTAAACCTGCTTAATGGCCATTTAAAGACAATGCAGATAAAAGATGTTAGTTTTTGTTCTATAGATTTCAGTTTTCATTTTCCTATGGAATTTTACAAAAATTAAAGGAGCAATATAAATTTTTTGTCTGTACTAATTTTGTATGTATTACATTTTACAGTATGCTTCATATAGGAGCTTTATCAGTATCATTAAACACTTCTGTAAACTGTTTATTTTTAGTAGTTTAACAAAAGAAATGAAGCATGTGATGAAATAAAAACATAGGGCGACATGTATGAATAGGACTGCGCCAGCTTTCTGATGTATTTTGAGCCAAAAAACTATAGGAGCCCTGTCCAACAGATGTATGAATAGTCATACGCCAAAACTTGGCACAACACTTTTGAATGCGACAAAAATGCACCAAAGTTTGGCGCATAACTGCCATACAAATCCATGCCATGGCTGAGACAAAATTTGACACAGAGCACACTTTCATACATACTGTCATATTCACTCCTCTATATCGATTTAGAACTGGCGTGTCAGTGCCAAGTTTCATATATGTCGCCCATAGACTATTTACATGTATTCACCATTTTTGTTGAATATTTGCCAGGAAACAGGTCTTCTATTATGAGAACTGATACCAACCTATGTAGTATGGTGCAATCTATAAAAGATATTCATAAATTGCAGGCAGACTTGGACACTGAGGTTGATATGTATGAACGGTACTGCGCCAGTATTCTGTTGTAGCCCTGTTCTATAGATATATTAACAATCACACTCCAAACGTTGATGCAGTCAGCGCCTGCCCTGACACTTTTTAATGCGGCAAAGATGTGGGGGCGTTCTGGGGGCGTGTTGCACCACATTCGTAGGATTAGACACATTTATGAATGTGGGGCGCCAAAGGTAGGTGCATAACTGTCAAAACTACCAGACCAAGTTAAAAGTGGTCTTGAGGCATAAGTTGTCACCAAATGTATGAACTGCAGAAGAACAGGTTCATACATTCTGGTGCATTCTACACTGCCTTAAAGATATTTAGAGGTGGCCTGTCAGCGCTAACGTTCATACATGTTTCGGCATCCACCTGGCAAATGAGGTCAATGTGGATAAATTTAAAATTCTGCATCTGGGTACTAATAATCTGTATGCAACATATGTCCTAGGGGGTGAAAATCTGGGAGGATCGCTCGTTGAGAAGGATCTGGGTGACTTGTAGATCATAGATTACTGAACAACATGCAATGTCAGTCAGCTGCCTCTAAGGCAAGCAGGATATTGGCGTGTATTAAAAGAGGCATGGACTAGCGGGACAGGGATGTAACATTACCTCTATATAAAGCATTGGTCCGGCCACACTTGGTATATGCTGTCCAGTTCTGGGCTCCAGGTTATAGAAAGGATGTAATGGAGATAGAGAAAGAACAAAGAGGAACAATGGAACTGATAAGAGGATGCAACATTTTAGTTGTGAGGAAAAAATTTAATGGAAGTCCTCAGCATGTCCAGAGCATAATAATTATCCACAGGTATTTTTTTTTTGCAAATGTGTTGCTTTATTTATCTATAGCCTTTATTATAGTCCAGAACTGCATTTACAATTGTGCTTGTTGCTATTGTAACAATAAGGTATTGGTAAAGTTTGTCTTTCCCTCTTTAGATTACTGTACAATGTTGAGTGTAGAGTTTACAAACCCACAACTATGTAAAAGTAGCTTTCTTTTATGTCTGCTCATGCGTCCAACCAACAGTCTATTACACTACATTTTAAACTCTAATACAGGGGAGTCAAACTGCGGCCCTCCAGCTGTTGGGAAGCTACAACTCCCATCATGCATTTGTATAATCTATAACAGTGGGCATGATGGGAGTTGTAGTTTCCCAACAGCTGGAGGGCTGCAGTTTGACACACCTGGTCTAATAGATATCTTAAAAGTTGGGTATCATCAGAAAATTACATATTGATTATGTAATTTTTGGTTTTTGTCTTGAACATATTAAACATTATTTGGTGAATTTTTTACTTGTCAGCCATGTTATTATCTATAGTTATTAACAATCCTAAAATCTTTTTGTTAAACATGTCACATTTTGTCATGTCACACTTACCTCAATCAACATCAGTTATTTATTTTTTGTATTCTAAATTGTATTCAAAATTTTACATCCTGTCACAGGTACTGAGTAATATGGACTTTTTAATCTATGACTTAATTTAAATAGGTTTTTTATGTTTTTATTTTGTGTGCCTCCTAGTATGTTTTGTTACTCTTAAGGGTTAAATTATGAAGTAAAAATAAATACAACAGTTAATTCTGCAGTGAGCAGCCTGTAATCTTGCCAGAATTACCCATCTGTCAAAAGGAGGGAACATATATTTATGTGCACATACCCCGCTGAAATGTATCTTGGAAATTTGGATTTTACTTAATCAGCAAATTAAGTGAACGCCAATAAATAGATGCTGATTTTGTTGCAGGTGTCTGCTTGCTATGAGTCATAAATATTCTGATTTAAACCAACAACTTAACAAGATATATGTTCTATAAAGAGAAGAATGCCACCTTAGAAGAAAGATACAGTATATAAAATAGACCATGAATAAAGATTGATTGAGTGGCCACTTTATAAAGTACTCGTACTATGACTGATCAGTTTATTTTTGGTTTATGCCTTAAATTTAAGATGAAAATTCTTCCTTTCTGTCGCATCGGAATGTGAGAACTCAGAAATCGCAGATATATTCTGGTCTTGTGTTGGTAAGATAAAAGAGATTTAAAAGCATTGTCAAATTTGCAATCTTTCACTTGTATACACCCTAAAGTGGGTTACAAGAGAGTCCAAATACAAGGGTACCAGGTGAAAGGAAACCTTAAAATCTCATTCACATTGTGTGGAATAAATTTGTCAAGGGGTTTTTCCACCGTCTAATGTTGAAGTGGGATCCTCCAAAATGGGTATTTAATCACTTTTCTAAATACATGTGATTAATAAATGTAGCCTGTCACAGCTGCAGCCTTACTTACTTTTCATTTGTTTACTGCTTATTAACATTATCTCCGTCCAGCTCCTTGCTGGCCACCCTTGCATTGTTTGCACTTCTTATTTGATGGCAGGGCACTGAACTAGCTTTGAAAGGAGGGGGAGAGCAGAGCAGTGCTACTGGGCATGTGCACTATCTCTGCTTCTCTCAGTCACACCCCCATCACTGCTCAATCTCCTCACATTACAATGGCTACCACACAGCCTTTCATGTGTTTCACATGTAGAAGAGGCAGAGAATCACTGTAATGTAATTATATAAGTAAACATGCAGTCAGCTCCCTGCTGGATCCATCTTATCTTTTTTCTCCTGTCCTCCCCTCTGCAGTAGTCAGTGAAGGCTGCCTGCTCAGATATTATCTTTTCTCCTGAGTAGATAAGAGGGAGAAAACTAAACCTATATAGCTAGTGCACAATACAGAGTTCTCCTCTGTGGCTTAGCCAAACACCATGTATGCTTAGCTAGACCTCAGAGCTTCTCATACTACAGAGGCTTTTTGCATAATGAGTATCAGTCTCGGGAGCATGCATGGGAGGTGGTGCAATGACATCACGGAGGAGGCACTTGTTTTTTAAACACAGGAACACAACGTCCCTTTTTTCAAGACTGAAGAGGACAGTGGCAGCCTGTTAGCTATGGAAATCACTTCTTGACAAAACCCCTTTAAGGTGTGCTGGGATATTAAAGTGCACTAGGGATTTTACCTATTATTTTGTAACAAAATTACTTTTAAATTATACCAATGATATTTTAAGCAGCAATTACATATACTCCGCATGACAAGGTACACTGCCATTACACGTGGTTGGGACCCTTTTTAATGATCAGTAATAGTAAATATCAATTGAAATGGTCTACTCATTCCAGTTGTAGCAAAATCAAAGATTTGAAGGGTTTATCCAGTTTAAGAAACCTTTTTTCATGTACCTTATCATGGAATCCAGAACTATCCACAGATAACCCATCACACTTGATGCTTCAGTGAACCAGAAATATATACAGCTATATAAGAAGGACACATATGCATGTTTTTCTCACTGACGACAGAAGTCGAATAAACCTTACTCGTTTATGTCAATTAGTTACCAAAATTATTATACTTGCAAATGCAGATAATGAGAGATAATTTTTAAGTCATTTTATACTTTCTGCACGTAAATTTCATACATAGGATTTGGGAAGCCATTGATGTGTCATGTCTTTGAAGTTTCTGATAGGTTTATTGGCAACACTGAGTATTAGAGACATACCTTTGATGTTTTTTTTTAGTCCATCACCAAATCACACTGCTTCTGTGTGTAAAATCATGGGAAAGTCTAAGAATCAACCAAGTATAGGAAGGAATTGTGGACTATTGCAAAGTCTGATTCCTTGGGTCAATTTCCGATGCCATCGTTCATCTTTACAACAATTATGGCAAGTACAACAAGATGATGGGTGTCCAGCCTCACACGCAGGAAGGATGATGTTTTCTTGTTTCGGAACCATTTCTGTCTAACCTGAGATGATTTCAAAACCAAAGAAAAGACCTTGTGAAATGCCAGAAGCTGGTTCGTGTTCACCAACACAGGAAACATGCTATGTAGCAACATGGCTAAAGCCCTTTCTTCCCAAATGAAGCATTCACTTGAAAGAAACATATACTTAGACAGATGTCTTGCAAATGCACAGGAAAGCCTACATTATTTGGAATAGAAATTTTGTTACGAGCAGTTGGACAGGTGTACCTAATAAAGTGGCCGGTGAGTGTATATCTGCAAAGACAAGGACTGCCCATTACACAGATGGTTGGGGGCTTTTTAAAAGAAAACATTAATGTAAATTATCCAATATGAAACGGTCTATTCATTCCAGTTGTAGCAAAATCAAAGATTTGAAGGGTTTATCCAGTTTAAGAAACCTTTTTTCATGTACCTTATCATGGAATCCAGAACTATCCAGATAACCCAATAACTTAGATGTTCCCTTGAAACCAGAAATTTTACATCATATTAAGAAAACACATATGCATGTTTTTCTCATTTTTTGACTTAAGGGAATAAAAACCTTTCCGTTTTTGTCAATTTTTGGATTACAAAATTATTTATATTTGCCAAATGCAGAATAAAGAGAGATAAATTTTTAAGGCATTTTTATTACTTTTCTGCAAAGTAAAAAATTTACATACACTAGGATTTTGGGACAGCCCATATGATGATGTCATGTCTTTGGAAGTTTCTGATAGGTTTATTGGCAACATCTGAGTTAATTAGAGACAGACCTTTGAATGTTTTTTTAATGCACAGCAGAAACACACTGCGTGTGTGTGTAAAATCATGGGAAAATTTTAAGAAATCAACCAAGATATCAGGAAGATAATTGTGGACTTGCACAAGTCTGAATCATCCTTGGGTGCAATTTCCAGATGCCTCGTTCATCTGTACAACAATTATATGCAAGTACAAACAAGATAGGGATGTCCAGCCATCATAACGCTCAGGAAGGAGATTGGTTCTGTGTCTCGAGATGAACGTGTTTTGGTCTGACATGTGCATATTAACCCAAGAACAAAAGCAAGAGACCTTGTGAAAATGCGGGCAGAAGCTGGTTGAGGTGTCATTATCCACAGTGAAACGAGTACTGTAGCAACATGGGCTGAAAGGCCACTCTGCCAGGAAGAAGCCATTACTCTAAAAGAAACATATACAAGACAGATTAATGTTTGCAAATGCACACAGGAACAAAGACCTACATTTTTGGAAATGTGTTCTGTGGTCTGACAAAAGTAAAATATAACTGTTTGGCCATAATGACCATCGTTACATTTGAAAGAAAAAGGGAGAAGCTTGGAAGCCTAAGAACACCATCCCGACTGTGAAACACGGATTTGGCAGCATCATGCTGTGGGGTTGTTTTGCTGCAGGATGGACTGGTGAACTTCACAAAATAGATGGCATCATGAGGAAAGAAGACTATGTGGCAATACTGAATTAACATATCAAGACATCAGCCAGGAAGTTAAAGCTGGGTGGAAATGGGTCTTCCAAATGGTTAATGACCCGAAGCATACTTACAAACTGGTTACAAAGTGGCTTAAGGATAACCAAGTCAATGTTTTGGAGTGGCCATCACAAAGCCCTGCTCTCAATCCTATTGGAAATTTGTGTGCAAAGCTGAAAAGGCAGGTGTGAGCAATTGGAGCTACAAACATTACACCAGTTCTGTCAGTAGGAATGGGCAAAAATTCCTACCAACTATAGTGAGAAGCTTGTGGAAGGATATCCAAAACTTTGATCCAAGTCATACAGTTTTAGGGTAATGCTACCAAATACTAATGAAATGTATGTAAACTTTTGACTTTGCAGACAGTAACAAAAATGCTTTAAAAAATTATCTCTCATATTATTCTGGTATTTGGCAAATATAAATAATTTTGGTAATCCTAATTGACTTAAAACAGGGAAGGTTTATTCTGATTTCATGTCAGTGCAAAAAACATGAATATGTGTCTTTTTATATAGTGTATGTAAACTTCTGGTTTTAACTGTATGTATTTTCACTTTCTTTAGAGAGAGTTTCAGATGTAGATTTAGCTTCATTCAGTGAAGCTAATCCGCTGACATGCTTAGCATGTTCCCAACCTCTTGTATGCCGTAGGCTCATAGAAGCCTCTGGCTTATGAGAGTAAATAGCAGGCTAGGGAGCGAATGGCTCTCTGATCTATCAAAGTTTTCAGTGAGATCTGCATACTGAAGAGTCAAATATGGTTGTAAGTGGTGGCCACTTGTGGCACCAGGCAGGTGGATCACTGTTGGCACTGTTGCATTCAACAGAATTGTCAGGTGAGCAGTTAAGCCTTGGTTGTATTGAAAAGAGCAGTCAACTTTGCTTTTCTATACTACTGGGCTGAGGGTTTTTAAGTATTCCAGCCAAAAATATCACACAGACACTGTTTTGACATAGACTCAACCATTTATCAGGTGGTTTATGCCTCCCAACCTGGTAGCAGGATGTGATAGAGGGAATGGAAGAGGAACTAGCTGTACTTTCAGTTTTACTTTCAATTTTTTTTTGTGCTTTTTACTCCATAATTCAGCATTAATTACATAAACCTAGAAATCACAGATGCTCTTTTAACCCCTTAACGAACGCACCATCTTTTGACGTCAGCTGGTGCGGGTCGTTCGTCTACAGCGACGTCTTTTGGCGTCGCTGCAGACTTAGGGATTTGTGGTGCCCGGCGCCGCAACTGTGCTGGGATCGGGGATGTACTACACAGCCCTGATCCCAGAACATCTCCTGCGAGCACCGGGGAGCAGAGGAAACCTCCGCAACCCGGTGCTTTAACCCTTTGATTGCAGCGGTGCGTTACTGCAGCGCAATCAAAGGGTTCCCCTGCTCTGTCGGGTGATCAGAACACCCGGTCACCCGACAGAGCTCGGGGAATGGCTGCACAGTCAGCTCTGGGGACCTAGAGTGGCCCCAGAGCTGTCTGTGTATGAAGCCAGTGAAAAGGACACACTGTGTGCTGTCCATATCACTGCCTGTGTCAAAGTCACACAGATTAGAATGTATTAGCATATATGAATAAACTAATACATTACTAAGTGTTTTAAAAAAAAAGTAAAACAGTTCTCCCTTCATGGATTAAAAATAAAAGTAAAAAAATATAAAAAGTGTAAAAAAAATGAATAAAAAAATAAAAAAAATAAATATTTAATAAAAATAATTGTGCATACATTACACACAAAAAAAATCCTGCACATATTAGATATCCACACGACTATAATAAACTGTATAATTAATCTAACAAGTTATTAAGTGTGGAATGTGAATGGTGTAAAAACAAATGTAAGAAAACTAAATAAAAAAAAAAACTGCAATTATTAATAAGTGAACTTAAACTATTCCCCCATAAAGTACAACTTGTCCCGAATAAAACGAGGCCTAAGCCAACTGCGTCATTGAAAAAATAAAAAAGTTACAACTGTTGAAACGCATGGAGGCAAAAACTAAAAAAATGTTCTGGTCATTAACTACTTTTCAGGCCTGGGGCTTAAGGGGTTAAAGGGCAGCAGAAACCACCTGACACATTCCCTTTAAGGTTCATAACTAAAATGACATAGCTTCTAACTACACAGCTGTATACCCTGGCATAGATGCTATCAGTGCACCACAGTGGGGTTAATAAAGCCATATTAGAATGTCAGTAAAACATTTAGCTGGACATGTATGAAACGGACGGTGGCGTGCAACAAAAAAACTGTTGTGGGCCCTGTCTGACATATTTATAAAAGGTCTTGTGTCAAAAATGGATGCACGTCCGACATCCTCAACAGTTTTATCCGTGCAAATTCTTAGAGGGCGTGTCACGTGACATTCATAAGATTAGATTCATTTATGAATGTGTCTCGACAGAATGTGTCGCAAAAATGGAGTACAAATATATGCCATTTCCAAAGTGGAGGCTGACATCGTCTCGAACACGGTTTTGGCGCACATTTTGGTGCATGTTTTTATCTCACAGCGGACGCATTTATAAAGTGAGACACTTTCATACATGCTGTTGAATGCCACACTAACCTTCTGAGAAGTACAACTGTCTATTCTGCACCAGTTTTCATACTTGTGCCCCTTAGTTCCTACTGATGTAATGCTTTCCATTACAGATTGATTACTTTAATTATGTTTGGATCAACCAGCTACCGTATAAGAAACTACATTTCAACAGTGTGCATAAACGATATTTACAACAATAGCAAAGGTTTTCCAACCGTTAAAGATATTTTGGGATTTATGCCAATTTACACACTTCCAGACCGGCTATTGACTATAAGCATCTGGGTGGTCCACAAGCAACTCTATGAAAGATTCCATAATATCCTTGCAGAATTTGTAGCTAGATGGAGATCAAGGAGCTGCAGAATGGAGAGCAGACTGTTAATGACAATCAGGTTAAAAGCAGGGATGCCAGGTAAATCAGCAATTAAAAAAAAAGTTAAAGGGGTTGTCTCATCTCAAAGATTCATAGGATGCATGAATGAAATAATGCTGCTTTGCACTGTCACTTCATGGTCAAGTTGTCTGTAATTAGCATATGAGCTCCTTGTATTCAGACTTCTCTGTTTTAGTCTAGAAATAAATTACCTTCTCTGAGGTCTGGAGAAGCTTCTGAGCTAATGTAAACAGAAGAGTAATTACTGTCTTTTGTCTGAAAGAACAGATAACACACAAGCTTTCACACTGCCTGCCATGACCTGTATGATGATGTCACTCCCTGCTATCAAATAGAACAAACAGCCGGGGAGAAGGAGTACACAGGTCAGTCACTTGGGAAACTAGAAAGCCCCCAGAAGGTGATAAAAGCACTTGTAGCTCCTTAACAAAAAAATGAACAAAGCAATATATTTGGAAAATGTCCTCATTTAGTGTTCTCTACATTGTGAAAGCTATTCTTTATAGTGAGACAACCCTTTAAGTAAAAATCCCCCCCAGAGATTTTTCTTTGACCTATCTGTGATGCACAGTGTGTAAAAATAAATAAAAGAAACAAATAGAGATAAAAGAAAAAAAGTAAAAACCCAATAATGCAAACTGCAACTTTTAGCCCCTCTCAACAACCTTAAAACAACAGGTCTTATTTTTTTTTAGTCTTATATGTCATAGTAAAAAGGCAAAACATAATGTAATAACTAAGCGTGAGAGAGCATTAAGTTTCAAACCTGCATATAATAAAAAGAAAACAAAAATGTGCCTGGTAAACAGTCCGGTGAGGAAGTGGTAATGGCCCAAAAATATGTACCAGTAAAAATGTTGGTCAAATCTGGGTATGACAAGATAAGAGCAAAATACATACTAAAATGCATACAAAAATATTTAAAAAGACTAAAACAATTGCATTTTCCCCTTTTTACCTCACAAAATTTTTTGGGGGGTTTACCCAATACATTGTATGCTACATTGAATGGTGATATTGAAAAAATACAATTAGAGCATAATGACATCATAGAGGTGTAGCAGGGGCATAGCTAAGGGCTTATAGGCCCAGGTACAAGAAGTCTGCTCCGACCCTCCTCCTTCTGCACTTACAGCAAAATTAGGATTTAATTTCCATTTCCATTTCAAATCATCTAGTACATGCCGTTTTGAACACCATAACCCTTTCTTGCACTCATTTATTGTACTCATTTTTTTCACCTTTTTTCTGTGATATGCTAGGTTTTATTTTTATGTCATTTTTACATTGTTATTATTTTAATATTAGGGGAAAAAGTAGAATTTTTTTCCGATTTCTTAATTTTGTAATTGTGTCACTTTTTCATCATGGACATTTATATAATTTATATATAATTTATATATAGATGAGGTGTGAGGCACTAGGTGATATTTCTCAGATCTGAGACACTAGGAGCCACATGTATGAAAATGGTCTAGGTCTAAAACTCACTTTGTTGCCCATAGCAACCAATCAGAGTGCCCCGTTAATTTCATGTAGTGCTCTGGAAAAAATGAAAGGGGCACTCTGATTGGTTGCTATGGGCAACAAAGTGAGTTTTAGACCTAAACAGTTTTCATACATGTGGCTCTAGGTGATACTTCTCAGGTATGAGACGCTAGGTGATACTCCTCAGGTATAAGGCACTAGGTGATACTTCTCAGGTATGAGGCATCAGTTGATACTTCTCAGGTACGAGGCATTAGGTGATGCGTCTCAGGTGTGTGGCAATGGGTGATACTTCTCAGGTATGAGGCTCTAGGTGATACTTCTCAGGAATGAATCACTAGGTGATACTAATTTAGTGTGAGACACTAGGTGGTACTTTTCAGGTATAAGGCACTAGGTGTTACTTCTCAAGTATGAGGCACTATGTGATACTTTTCAGGTATGAGGTACTAGGTTACACTTCTGAGTTGTGATGCACTAGGTGATACTTCTCAGGTATGAGGTACTAGATTACACTTCTGGGGTGTGAGGCACTAGGTGATACTTTTCAGGTGAGAGACACTAGGTGATACTTCCAGGTATGAGACACTAGGTGATACTCCTCAGGTATGAGGCATTAGGTGAAACTTCTCAGGTAAGCAGCACTGCTTGGCATTTCTCAGGTGTGAGGCACTGGGTGATACTTCTCAGGTGTGAGGCACTGGGTGATTTGTCTAGGGTATGAGGCACTAGGTGATATTTCTCAGGTATGAAGAACTAAGTGATATTTCTCAGGTATGAAGAACTAAGTGATACTTCTTAGGCCGTGTTCACACAGCTTATTCCCGACGGATTTGTGAGCACACAAATCCGTCGGGACTAAGGGGCGGGACGGGGGCGGGGCCGGAGCGCGGCGGGGGCGCCGCGCCCGGCCCCCAAGACCAGGCAGTGGTTACGGCGCATACGCGGCGTAAATAATGTGCCTGTCACGTTCTCCCCCTGCGGCGGATTCGCCGAGCGGGGAGGAGCGACGGAATCCACTGTTCTCTATGAGAGCAGTGGATTACCATAATGACTCCGACGGATTGAGCCCATACTGCAGCGCAAATCCGGCGCGCAGTACGGCGCCAATCCGCGGCAAAATAAGCCGTGTGAACGAGGCCTTAGGTGTGAGGCACTTGGGGATACTTTTTAGGTGTAAGGCACAAGGTGATACTTCTCAGGTGTGAGGCACTAGGTGAAACTTCACAGACATGAGGCTCTGCATGATATCTCTCAGGTATGAGGCACTTGGGGATACTTTTTAGGTGTAAGGCACAAGGTGATACTTATAAGGTGTGAGGCACTAGATGATACTTCTCAGGCATGAGGCACTAGGGGATACTTCTTAGATGTGAGGCACTAGGTGACACTTCTTAATAATGAAGCACTGGGTGATACCTAGTGCCTCGTACCTGACAAGTTACACCTGGTGCCTCATTTGTAATTTCATAGTGCTGTTAGTCCTGTACCTGGGCTAAATTCTTGATGCAGTAGAAACTCCAGTAAGCACCTCCTCTTCCCCTCCTCTTCACCACACTCCATATATTCTAATAAGGGTCAGTGGGTAGGCTGCTAAGTATGAATGTGCTCCAGGTAGTCCCCAAAGCCTCAAACCCTGCTGCTCATCTGTTCTCTATCCCACCCTTCCCACCAAGCTCTGTGTTCTGCCCTCTGCACTGACCCAGCGATATGTACAGTTACAGGAGTGTGGTGAGGGGACCACTAGCTCAGGGGCCCGGTCACAAGTGCGACCACTACGACCACTGTATCTATGCCACTGCCTGATTTGACAGACCAGGCCTTTCTCTCTATTACACATATAATACTGTATGATATAAGGAAATATATAGCCCAACAGAACTTCACCAAACAGACAATTCTCAATGCCAGATCCACATCTAATGAGCTGATCCGAGGGGAAACTGTCATTAGAGAATGTGCTGTCTTCACAATTCCTTTAAGTATGTGATTGTCTGCTTTTAATTACCATTTTGATTTTTACATATCAATATACTAGGCAAATGTGATACACTGGGCCTCATTTATCAAAATTGTCTGACTGTCTAGGAAAGCTGTGTCATGGCTCTCCTTTTGTGGGGCACGGTCTTTTTATTGGATCCAATTTAAAGTGTATGTGACTGAATCTTTGATCGGCAAATATTTCTGGGATCAGAGGTATTCAAGAAATCACAATTCTGTCATTGGATATTTTTCTTTTACAGCGTTCATTGTGTGGGAGAAATACAGATGTAGTGATACCAGTTATGAAAATTTTTTATTGTTTATTTTTTATATGATAAATGGGAAAAGATTTCATTAATTTTCCTTTTTTTAAAAAAAATTTTGTTTTACAATTTTTTTTAGTCTCCATAGGGAACTTGAACATGCAATCACTTGGTTGCTTGAACTATATACTGTAGTACTGATATATAGTCGTATATAGTGATTACATTGCTCTCCTATTACACCATATTCTTGGCTTGGTGTAATAGGAGTACAAACATGGCAGCCATGGAGGCCTTCTTTAGGCCTCCAGGCTGCCATGGCAACTAAAAGGCATTGCACCTTTGTCTAATCATTAAGACGGCAGGGTCATGTTTACTGCAGCATTTAAATGGTTAAAGAGGCCTCAGTGCATAAATTGAATGAACATGGGTCCCGGCTGTTGAACTTGAAATGTATCTAGCTGAAATGCAAAAATCTTCCGTAGTAGTAAACCTATTTAAAAATTTTACTGTTTAAGTATAAAAATGTTGGGTGGATGTGGCTCCCAAATAAGGAGATAACTTTACTATATATGGATATGCAGATGTATGCAGATTATTGTATATGGCTCCAATTGAACAGAATAATAAAATCTCTGTTCAGCAAAAGCTCTAAAAGCGCCCTAATGGTGGCTGCAGACAGCATGAATTTTGTCATTTAGCTCTATGGCTATACAGGGAATTTGGAGCTCTGCATCAGAAACACAGAGTTCTATCCTCTGTATAGATTTATTATGAAATTAATGAGCACAGACTATTACACCTGAAGACAAAATGAAGCTCACAGGAAGATATTCATTTTAACTTGGGTCATGGTAGCACTCAGTGATCAACAATGACGGAAGTCTTTATACTGTTTCATTGTTTTATATTACTATTTATAGATGATAGTAACTGGTTTCAGGTGAGCCCAAGAAAAACTAATCCGATTAGGATGTAGCCATTATTTTAAGTACCATATAGGCAAAAAATATATGTTAGGCTGATTTTACAGTGCTTTGCAGTGTATGACAGATCTGGGATATGCAAATTTACTTTTCTTTTTTTAGTGTATAGAGGCTAGCTATCTGACTGGATTGAATAAGTCAGAGTCCTTCATTGTCTTGGATCTCTGAGTGGTGGGGTAGAAAGAGAATTTGGGGATTTCACTCTTTCAGTGTGCAATGATAAGCTAGAATGGTATCACACAGAACATTTTTTCTAAAAAGTAAAAAAAGTAAGTAGAAAAAAGTAAGTCTGAGGCAGAGGCGTAGCTATAAGGGTGAATTCACACGGCTTAATGCCAGCGTATAGAGGCAATATACGGCGGGTGTTTTAGGTGTATGCGCTGTCCAGGAGCGTACTTTTAATGCCCTCTGTGTTGGTCCCCATTCACTTTCTGCACTGGGAAGAAGAGACATGTACAGCACGTACTGTGTGTCCTGGAATATGCTATAAAATCATAGAACTCAATGAGTGCTATAGTTTGTAAGGCTAAAAAAAGACAAGTCGTCCATCTAGTTCAGCCTGTTGTGCTAAGGTGTTGATCCAGAGGAAGGCAAAAACCCCCAATGAGGTAGAAGCCAAATGTCCTCATTTTAGGGAAAAATTCCTCCGACTCCCAAATTTGGG